>PKQL01000094.1:0-78264 GCA_002916455.1 Penicillium sp. CF05 | reverse complement strand
ATTAGAAAAAAAAAAAAAAAGAAAAAAAAGAAAAAGCCCTCCCCACCCCAAATGGTCCAACTCGCCCACATCTTCAAAAAGGACAAGGACAAGGAGAAGACAGAGAAGAACAAATCTGATATACGTTCGTCCCGAAATTCCTTCTCCGCTTCGCGCACTCCTCCATCTCCGAAGCCGACCTCCAAATCCCCAAAGTCACCTACCAAATCTCCCTCCAAATCCTCGTCCCCCACCAAACCCTCCAAATCTTCCAAACAGTCCTATTTCTCCCACAGTCGGTCATCCTCGACTTCGAAACCTACCGCCAATTTCAAGTTTGCCCGGTCTTCACGAGACCAGGACGTACACCCACTCAATCTCCCACCCGACGAGCTACGCCGTCGATTGTCCGCCATGGCAGCATCTAACGAAGAGCAGCGGAGCTCCATGGATATTGATTCCCAGGGATTCCAGAATAATGGCGTGAATGGCACTGAGGAGCGAAGTCCGACCCCGCCACCGCACCAGGCGAACTCAGCCTCTGCCGATGAGGCCGACTCCTTCAAGCTGGCCGGAAACAAGTTTTTCAAGGATGGCAACTACCGACGAGCCATCGAGGAATACAACAAGGGTATGCACTCTCTTATCTCACAGCGGCGCCGTGTTTCATGAATTCGCCTTGAGTGCCCAGGGTCGCTGATGATTTTTGTCTACTGCAGCCGTCGAGATCAATCCGAACTCATCAGCCTATCTTTCTAACCGAGCGGCCGCCTATATGTCTGCTAAACAATTTTTGAATGCACTTCAGGATGTTCAGCGCTCCAACGAGCTCGATCCTAACAACCCGAAGATCATGCACCGAATGGCGAAGATTCTGACGAGTTTGGGTCGACCCGAAGAGGCCCTGGAGGTGCTGTCACGCATCCAGCCACCAGCGACCGCCACCGACCGGGCAGCCGCAGAGAAGATGCTGCGCTTCGTTACACAAGCTGAACAGACAATAGCAGAAGATCGCGGTCTCTCGATGGTGATCTATTGTCTCGATCAGGCACGGCAAGGGCTCGGACAAGGTGTCAAGGAGCCCCGCAGGTGGACACTTTTGGCCGCTGAGGCCCATCTGAGACTGAATAACGTCAACTCTCTAGGCAAGGCGCAGGATATTGCGATCAGCTTGCTGCGCGAGAACAGCCAAGACCCGGATGCGATGATGATCCGTGCCCGTGCCTTCTATGCCCTCGGTGAGTCCGAGCAGGCGCAGAAGCTTCTGAAGATGTGCCTCGGGCTGGACCCAGACATGAAGCAGGCCATTAAGCTGCTGCGCATTGTGCAGAAACTGGCTCGCACAAAGGAAGAAGGAAACAACGCTTTCAAGGCCAAGGATTATCACCGTGCTATCGAACTTTGGGCCCAGGCTCTCGAGGTTGATCCCTCCAACAAGGATATGAATGCGAAGATTCTGGGTAACCGTGCTCAGGCTTATATCAACTTGAAGGAGTATGACTCTGCCATTCAGGACTGCACTGAAGCTCTCCGTCTCGACCCCGGATATATCAAGGCTATGAAGTGCCGTGCCAAGGCCCATGGCAAGGCCGGTAACTGGGAGGAGGCTGTTCGTGATTATAAGAGCGTTGCTGAGAACAACCCCAATGAGCCGGGCATTGCGGAGGAGATCCACGAAGCTGAATTCGAGCTGAAGAAGGCCCAGCGCAAAGACTACTATAAGATTTTGGGAGTCGGCAAGGATGCCAGCGATCAAGAAATCAAGAAGGCTTACCGCAAGCTCGCCATTCTATACCACCCAGATAAGAACCGCGACGGTGCAGCCGGCGATGAAAAGTTCAAGGAAATCGGTGAAGCCTATGAGACCTTGATTGATTCTCAGTAAGCCCCGCCACAACTTTCAACATCATTTGACGCAAAGCTAATTTTATTTTCAGGAAACGTGCTGCTTATGATAACGGCGACGAATTGAGGGAGGGCATGCCTGGCGGCATGCATGGCGGTATGCATGGGTTCGGTGGTATTAATCCCGATATTCTCCGAGACATGATGAACGGCGGCGGTGGCTTCGGAGGTGCCTCGTTCGGTGGTGCTTCCTTCGGCGGCGGCGGTGGCTTCGGTGGCGGCGGCTTCGGTGGCCATTCTCACGGCGGCAACCCCTTCGGTGGCCCCGGAGCTGGCTTTTCGTTCTAGATGAAGCTGTCTAACCCATTCTATTCACTCGATACCACGACCGATTCTTTCATTTTTCGTCCAAAGATGACGAAACTCAAAAACAGGAATTGCATGTCTTCAACCGGAGTTGGAGTTGCACCTCGATATCTTACACATTGATCTGTTGGATATTGAGGTTTCACTTTTTTCGCCCACTGCCATATCACGATTTTTTTGTTTCTGCGGAGACGCCATATGATTCCCGATATGATAGATTTGATGTTTTTTTTCCCCCTTCGGTTTAATCTTTTCTATCTTCCCCCCCTCCTTTTTCCTCTTTCACCACTGTGGCTTGTTTCGGAGGATTTTGTATATGAGTGCTGCAATATCTGCAATCCGGAATGAACCTACGAGAACAGTGCATTTATGGACGCCGGCTTTTAGAGTCCATGTGTACAGAAAACCACATCCGATCAACCGTTTTCGGGCGTTCATCTATTGTCTTATTCTTCTCTTTTGAGTCTCGCTCTTGACTTTGACTTTCGACTTAGAGAGACTTGCTTCGCATGTCCTAGCTCTTGATATACTTTGTGAGGTTGTCATTCTTGTTTCCATATAGTCATACAAAAGCATATGTATGTATGCGGCGTACTGGATGACACCCATAAAACAGATATTCACTCTCAGATATAGTTCTTTCTCGTATACTTCGTAGCTACATGGTGGCATTGTCTTCTAACGCCGACATTTGGGAACCTGGGTTTGGACTCTTATCGGAGGTCTTTCTCTCTTAGGATGAATTTCGCTGATATCTGAATATACTATCTCTGCTTCGTTCGTCTATCCCTATGAAGTGGAGGAATATATGGAAGGATTGGTCACGCTATGTATTCATAATAAACAATATAAGCAATCATAATGTATGTACTTCTCAACATGCTCGAACAACTGTACTAATAAATATAAGACAAATAAATCAGGGGAATCTCAAAAATATGGGGCGAAGAAGACAAGAATAGCGAATGAATATATCGGACAGAAGAGCATAAAGCAAACTCCGCCGCTAATGAGTGATGACGTCCAAGTCGGATCGAACACAAGAAGGGGCATATAGAGATAAATGGCGGATAAGAAGATGCAAGAAAAGCAACAAGAACGCTGGCATAACAAGTCTTCAGTCAAGCATAACCGAGGGCACTGAGCATAGTTTTGCATTCAGGGACCGGCAGAGCAGAGACACCAAGCGCGCGGACCAGAGCACCACCCCGGAGCCGCTGGAGACCGATAGCGACCTTCCAGGCCTCAGTATCCTGCAGCACGAAGACAAACTTCTTGCCTTCTTGGTCACGAACACTGGCGCGGAGAATGTGCAACCCACGGAACTCCGCCTGAGGCGGGTGAACAGGGCCACCACCATGACTGGCAGTAGCGCTGCGCGCGAAGCATGCACTGGGCGAAGCCAGGCGGCAAGTATTCTTGCATACTTTAAGCAAGTTACCGAGAAAGGCCTCTGATTCTTCGTTAGTGGGAACGTTGTTCCCACGACGGAAAGAGAAAGGGTTGCTGGACGCAGTTTTGGCGGATGAAGTGGCGTTTACCTGTGGACACCACACCTCGGCTAGCTTGAGCGTCCATGCTTTGACGTCCCATTCACGCTGGCCGATGCCGCGTAGGTCATCGTCAACGAAGAGGCCTTCGGTTGTGATGCGCAGCACCAACCCATCGGTGATCATGCCTTGGCCTGAGACAAGTTGCGCCACTGGGGTCTTCATAAAGGCGTTGTTGAAGGCGTATACACCTTGGATCACGATCTTATCTGGATCCTTGGTAGAATATGTACTGCGATGTGAGGGGGGAGGTGTTGTGCGCGCAGTAGAGTTCGAAGGTGTATATGAAGACTCAGAGTACACCGAGCCAGCCGCATATGGCCGTCGTGGTCGGTCATAGGGGCGAAAGGAATACGCATCGTCTTCGTTGGCGGTTTTGGCAGTTTTGGCGGTTGAGTAGGGTGCTGGTTTCTTGGGAGAAGGGGTGCGAGGCACATTGCTAGTACTAGCTGGCTTGGGCGGTGGTGATTTGGCAGCGGCCTCTTTCTTTGCGTCTTGCGCCTTCTTCTCGGCGTATTTCTTGCTTGCTGCTTCCTTGAGGGCCGCGAATTTGGCCATGGCTTCTTTCTGGGCAGCGGCCTTTGCGGCAGCTTCTTTCTCAGCAGCCTCTTTGGCAGCCTTCTCTTTGGCTTCTGCCTCCAACTTTTCGAGCTTGGCCTTTGCCTCAGCTTCGGCCTTTGCTTGTCTCTCGCGGGCTTCTGCGGCTTCCCTCTCCAGTCGCTCGCGTGCCTCCTTCTCTGCAGCGGCCTTAGCAGCGGCTACCTCCTTTTCGAGTTGTTCGCGCCGTTCCTGTAATTCTTTTTCCATTGCCTCGCGCTCGCGCTTTTTCTCTTTTTCTTTGGCCTCTGCATCACGCTTGCGCTTGAACTCCTCCATCTTTCGGCGTAGCTCCTCTTTGCGTCTCGTTTCTTCTCTCGCTCGCTCCCGTTCGGCTTCTTCCTTAGCCCGCTCCTTAGCCCGCTCCTCTCTAGCCCGCTCCTCCTTGATGCGCTCTTCTCTGGCACGCTCCTCTCTAATACGCTCTTCTCTGGCTCGCTCTTGCTTAGCTCGTTCTTCTCTAACGCGCTCCTCTCTAGCACGTTCCTCCCTAGCGCGCTCTTCACGAGCACGTTCTTCCTGAGCACGCTGCTCCCTAGCTCGTTCCTCCTTGGCTCGCTCTTCTTTAGCGCGCTTTTCTGCCTCCTCCTTTTCACGTTTGTTATTATCAGAGTTTGGAGGAGGACCAGAGCCATGTTGATTACCGGAATATTGGTTGCCGTGAGGTTGTCCTCCACCAAAATTTCCTCCCTGCTGTCTTTGCTGACCTGCCCCGTTCCCGCCATAATTCGCACCCGACGAATATTGATTGGTGTTTGGACCGGCGTTCCTAGGGCCACCCGGGTCTCCAGGGCCGCCTGGGCCCCCAGAACCACCGAAGCCGCCAAATCCGAATCGCCCACCTCGAGCGCCGCCATTGCCTTTATTGTCTCCTGAGCTGGTGGACTGAATGGAGCCAAAAAGCCACCCAGCGACACCCACCCCGATCGCAAGTACCGCCATACCCGTACCACTGCCGCTAGCGACCGTGGCTAGATACCATGCTTTCACAATCGGGGAGATGTACGACCACACGAAACATGCGAGGAGTGTGCTTGCGACGCCTGCTAGGAAACTGTTTCGGTTGCACTGCAGGGAGGGCAGGTAAAGGAAGCCCGAGCCAGCAGAGTGAGGTGGGACGATAAAGATGTCGTAGTTGCCATCCGGCAGGTCCGAGGATTTGCGATATTCGCCTTGAGTCGTATTGGGATTTTCGCCGTGAGGCGGCGGCGGCGGCGGCGGACCGTCGTCCATGTTGCGGAACGACGATCGTGTTAATATATATGCACGCTGTGCAGCGAAGCGCAGCGACGAACGACTGTCTACAACCTGGGTTGATCTGCCGGATTAATCCTAGATGGACAAGTTCTCGCGGTTGAGAGTCAACTGCCAGGTCATATTAGTTTGACAAGTGTTGCACTGAGGCCTCAGGCGCTCAGTGCTGTGGAGGGTACTCAGATACCAAATCCAAGAGAACAACACACAACAAAGATAAAGATAATCCAAACAAAAACCAACTCGCAAAGCAAAAATTTGAAAGTGCGGGAGAACCTGAGTCTGACTCGGGGGTTTGTTTGGAAGAGAAGTGTGGGAGCTAAGGATCGGCGCCAACGCTTCCTGCATCACTCGACGTGGCCATCACATCAAAAACAAAATTTGGCAATGCGAATAAGCAAACGAGAGGGCCCCGGGGATGTCCAAATCTCTTGATGCGGCACAAGATGTACAGCATATTATCCGAATTATGTTGAATTCCTCGGAGGCCACGCGATTTTACGTAGGGCTATGTGGCCGAGCTCAGAAACAGCCTCAAGGGATGGAATTACAACAGTTCCAGTTTATTTCCTTTTTCCCTATAGCAATAGAATTGTTCAAAGCTATGACTACACAGTGATGTTCTCAAACATATGCCGTTAATAAAGCTTTTCCTGCAAAAGGCATCAATGCTCAGTTCTGCCAAAATGGCCAAAGTACGGCTGTTTTGTTTTGATTTTACTCTTTTGGGAAAAGGCTTGCCACAGCGGAATATTGTTTTTCCAACATGTTGACCGCCTTGCTCTCCGCTCTCTTGGCTTACAACAAACAGTACATTGTTGAGAAAGGGAGTACTAGGAAGGAAATAATAGGGGGAAAAAAAAAAGGAAAACAGTTCGAGGCCTATAAACAAAGTCTAAAAATTTATAGTATCTTGAATGCTGCTATATCAATGAATTCTACGTCATTCTCGCGGTTATTTCCCTACTCCGTGGTCAAGAGGTTCGTATTCGCATTCGGGCCACTTCAGCCTCTTCCCAGCACATTATAAGGAGCTCGGCATGCTTTGGAAGCGCACATTATTTTATGAAGAGTCCAACCTTGGAACCACGCGGGCTCCCTATAGTTTACACAGCGATTGCCATTGATGCACCCTTTATACCCCTGTGTACCCCAAGCCGCAGACCAGCGCAAAGAACATTCGGTCCAAGCATGTCCCTCAAATGCTTTGGCCCCGAGCAGATAGCGCTGGGCGCGGAGCGCTAGAAAACACTTCTTAATCTTGCGGTCAAGCGGTTGGGGAAGATAATCTGAGCGTAGTGGGTCCAAAATATTCAAGTTGGATATAGCCACCGACCTCGGGAGGCTTGTTCACTGGATTAGAGTTGATAGTGTGGGGAGTGTTGTAAAATGCGACTCCGATGTTGGGAGGAAAGGTCTTGATTCAGCAAGGAAGAAAACGGCAAGCAGCTATAATCTCATGACCACCGTCCACGGGTGTTGTGAGAGCGCTCCAATATAGATGTTCCCATGATCGGGGCATGAGGTGCGAGACCATGACCAGGTAGAAGAGGACATAGGGCCTTATAAGCGGCACTTGGAGTCATGCTGGCCCACTTAGGCCATGCTGAACACTGGATATTAGTCTGGCAGTGGAACAACCCGTGGGCGTACGGAGTAGTGAAATGTAGTTTAGGAGAAGTGGATGTGGAAGACAACCCCGATGGTGAGAGGAAGAAGACCCGGCAGAACGTGATCCGCAGCCGGTGATTGGGTGGCCTTCCACTTGAGGTTCCAATACCCTTTCTCTCCATCGAGGTGTTGATCGTTCTCTTTCTATCTCACGACTCGTTGTATCCCCGTCTGTAATAGTCAGGTAGTCAGGTACTACCCCGTGTTTCCGCCTCCCCGCCAACCTGTCCTTTTAGTTCCCCTCCCAGGCACCTATCTCCGCCAACCTTGAACCCCCCAATCTCCCTCCTACTCTCTATGCCGCGTCGCTAGCCACCGAGAACCGATTTACGACCTGCCCTTGAAGGGCATTCCGGCACCATGTCCTCACAATCCCACCACGGTCATTCCGCGACGCCACGTCAATTCCCCGTCTACAATCCCGTCGCCGCAGTGGCAGCGCCTGCGGGGACCTTGCTTCCGGGCACCAAGATTCAAGTCGGCAGCCATCGCGTGGTAGTGGAGAAGTACCTCTCCGAAGGTGGTTTTGCTCATGTATATGTGGTGCGATTACCTCAGCCAGTCAATGGGTCCGAAACCGCGGTGCTGAAGCGGGTGGCAGTGCCTGACAAGGCGGCCCTTGCTAACATGCGCACTGAGGTGGAAACCATGAAGAAACTCAAGGGTCACCGGCACATTGTGAAGTACATTGACTCACATGCCTCGCAGCTGCGTGGAGGTGGATATGAGGTATTTCTGGTCATGGAGTACTGCGCAGGTGGTGGTCTTATCGACTTCATGAACACCCGGCTTCAACACCGGTTGACAGAGCCGGAGATCGTCAAGATCTTCTCCGATGTTGCCGAAGGAGTTGCGTGCATGCATTATCTTAAACCGCCCCTGCTCCACCGTGATCTGAAAGTTGAGAACGTTTTGATCTCGGGTAAGGGGAGTTCCGCCACCTATAAACTATGTGATTTTGGATCTTCGGCACCCCCTCGTCCTGCTGCCACTTCCGCCGCCGAGGGGCGCTTGATTGAAGACGATGTGCAGCGGCATACGACGCTGCAGTACCGAAGCCCAGAGATGATTGATGTCTACCGGAAGCAACCGATTGACGAAAAAAGTGATATCTGGGCACTTGGTGTATTTTTGTACAAATTATGCTATTATACAACCCCCTTCGAAGAGGTCGGTCAGATGGCTATTCTCAACGCGACCTTCAAATATCCTTCCTACCCTTCGTTTTCGAGTCGGCTAAAGCTGCTCATTGGTAAGTTTGGAGCCTTTATTTGGTCTACAGTGGATCATCCATGGCTAACGACTCCGCACAGGCTCAATGTTGAAGGAAGATCCCCGCAATCGTCCCAATATATACGAGGTTGTGCGCGAGGTGTGCAAAATGCAAGGAAAGGAAGTTCCCATCAAAGACGTCTGTCGCCCCACGCCTCTTTTAGGAAAACTTGACATTGACTGTCGATTAGATCTATTCCAACCGCTCTGTTTCGGAAGCGCGCAAATATCAAGAGCTGCCGCCCACACCCACGGAAGCTCCTGCCGTGGGCGCAGTATTTTCGCCTCCGATGCAGGAGACCGAGATAATCCCAGAGATTGCGCCTATGCGGCGTGGTCGACCTGGGAAATCCTCCTCTTCCCAACCCGGCTCCGAGAGACCGAGTCCCTCACCCTACCGACCCGCCGCCGAAGGTTCGTCAAGTGATCCATTTGCAGCCCTGGATGGGAGTGCAGGCCGGAAGAAGACGGCAGAGGAAATGTCAAAACGATTCCCCTCCTTGGACCAGTTTGACATTTTGCATGAAAAGGGGGACAAATTTGAATTCGAGCCAACAGTAGAATCTAAGCCCGAGGACGAGGATCTATCTCGGAGACTCACCAACGCACTAGCCGATGATGCTTTTGCCCGACGTGTCTCGCCTGAACGTGCGYCGAAGCCAGTCTATAAGCGGCCTTCCCAGGATTCTCCTGTCCGAGCACCTAATATGCGTGAAACTCCCGCGCCGCAGGCTGTTCCCTTGTACCAGCCAACCCCTCAGCGGCCCACGATGGTGTCGACAGGTACCATGACCTCACCCATCGAAACACCTCGTTTGCCGGACTCAAAGCTGCTGAGCCGTCCAATCTATCGATTCCCTTCGTCTGATGCCGAACAGCGATCTTTCAGTGAGCCATTTGCAGCTGAAAAGGAACAGAGAGTGACACGGCCGCATAAGGCGCCATCCCCTCCTATGTCGAGCTTGAATGTGGAAGAAAGCTCGCGGCTGCCTTCTGACCGTATATCCAGTCAATCTAACTCTGCGCGCCCCTCGATGGAAACATTGAGACGACCGACATTAGAGGTAAACGAACCCCTGGGACGTTCCAAATCCGCCATTGGAAAGGCTCGTCCGATGTCAGTCCAATCGGGAGTGAGATATGACCCGCCGCATGTCTCTGAGAGCCCGCGGTCGTCGCTGGATATGCCCCGCCTGCAAYATGAGGGTGGCGCGCCGCTACGGTCAGTGCGTACCGATGTGGATCGTGAGTCTGATCGAACTATTTCCTCTGATGTCGATTACCTACGCGCGATGGAAGAAGAAGAAAGCAATCGGAAGCGCGAGAAACGCTCTAGTGGTAGCCACAAACACAACAAGCGCGGTAGTCTGTCTACTTTGTCGCTTTCTGGAGGCAAGAACCTATTTGCTGGTCGATTCGGCGACGCATTCCGCCGATTCGAGGGGGGCAACCCCGAAAAATCATCATCGCCATCGGCAGAGGATGCACCTCGCCAGGGTCTGATTCCAGCGTCGGATTCAGCCGAGGGCCTTCCGCCAACTGACGAGATTACCTTGGGGGGCGCGGACCGGGACGATATATCACCGGAAATGCGCCGGGAGCTTGAACGCCGCCGGCTCTCACAAGAGGAGAAGCGAGTTGCCAATGCCGCAGCTGAGTACCGGCGCCGGGTTGCCGAGACTGGTGACGGGGGTGGAAGAGCGATCGGGGATGGCGCACGCTCCCGTACGATTCAAAACAAGGTACAATCTTTGCTTGGGGAGTCTGAAAAACCGGCCGTCCCCAAGACTGCTACTGGATATGGACGGTTCACGGAGACTTCCTCTCCTTTGCAGGCAAAGCAGAGTGAGGCCGGACCCACCACCTCCAGCCAGCTTCCCGCTTCTCACACATCCGGCCCGACGTACACTGCTCGTGACAGTTCAATGGCACTCCCGGATCGTCGAGAGCTCACGCAATCTGCCGCTCCTACCAGTTACCCATCCACGCAACGTCCCGCGGCTCGACCAGCTGCACCACCCAAGCCCAAGAATTTGCGCGCTGGAGCAGCCACCTCGCGGCCGGGTACTGGTCATGACCATGGTTCCTCCCAAGAGATCCCAGCAAGCCCGGGCGATGACTGGGAGGCCAAATTCAGCCAGCGGTTCCCAAGTTTGTCCGGACTTGAAATGGAGACAGAGATCAAAATCCCGAAAATCTCTAGCCTGAGGACGCGGGAAGTGTAGAGTATAGGATACAAGTCGTTTCACATGATGCGGGTTCAGCGTGTGTTCATGTGTTCGCTGTGCGGGCGCAACTCGGGGAATGACATTGGTTCCCACGAGCTATGCATATATAGACAGTGACATATTGGACATTACCTAAGTTCTCTTTAAAACATCCAGACTCCAAAGACACTAGTTACCTTTATTTTCTGTAATCGTAGCTGGAATAATATGACTTCAACCTTGCTCACACCGCCTTTGTTTCTCCCCGCACAGCAAGCGTCGAAGGTTGCTGCGAAACCTCACTTTCAGCTTATAGGTCGACAGTTCCTTAAATCTCTGAGATCATGGCACCAGTGACTTTGAAAACGGTCGATGGTGAGTTACGAGCAGCAGGAGCCTTGAGAGCACGCATGCTAATCCTTCACGCAGACGACCTCAAAGATGTGATCCAACACCTATTCGAGATCCAATCTGCCGTCCACGGCTATCTGGGTCCAGAGACCCAGCAGGAACTTGTGCGAAAGATGTACGTCAGCTGCAATGGCATCCCATGTTCCCTTCATTCCTTTATGCCCATAAATGTGCCCTGTCAAAGCAAAAGACTTCCCGACAAGGAACATAACTAAACGCCAACCCTACGCATCATCAAGACTAATCCACCCCAGCAAAAACCTAACCCTTGCTCTCTCGACCCTGTCAACACACACTCAACTTCCGCCAACACAAGAGACCCAATCAGACACAAACACCGACCCTTCCAACCCCTCCCTCGCCAGCATCCAGCTCCCACCGGAAATAATTGACTACGTCGACTCCGCGCGCAACCCGGACATCTACACGCGAGAGTTCGTCGAGCTTGTGCAGCGTGGTAATCAGGACTTGCGCGGGAAGCGCGAGGCCTTTGCGAGCTTCCGCGACGTGCTGGCGCGCGAGATGCGCAGCGCTATGCCCGAGTGCCGCGGCGAGGTTGATCGTGTGGTTGCTGCGACAAGTGAGGCGGTTGATGGGCCTGATGGTGTCGCCGGGGCTGCAGCTACATCTGGTGGTGGGAATTGAAGGCTCGTTGACAGGTGCTAGTATGATATTCCTGATTTGGTAGACTTGCCTCCCATTGGCAGGGGTCGACTTCGTGGGCTGGGGTCTAGTCCGGCCTTGATATTCGGTTCGTGCCTTCAGCCGTTCGAAGTTCATGGAGCTGGTGCATTCATTGGAGTTTTTATGGTTTGTATTGAGCGTGGCGCTTGCAAGGCTTTTTTTCCCCTTCGGTTTGTGTATATAGTATCATAGTTGAGAAATCTTATAGCGGCCTTCCGATTGTTAATAATTAAGAGCCAAGCGTTACTTACCTATACGTAGTTACGGAGTTGATCTTCATATACATGTACTCTGTAGCAAATACCACCACTAGAGCGCGGAGATCGACTATGCCTTGTGATTGTCACAATATTTCTCTAGTTGCTTGGTGATAGGTTTAATTGGCAGTAATGTGGTATATAATCTCAAAAGCGACAATTGTCTTGACTGTTATGATATTGGCAATTTCATGCCTGATAAATACGGCCATAAAGTAATGTTCTGGTTGACGTCATCGGATGGACATGAAGCAAATCTCGGAAGATGAGTTTCCGGGACCTCATGAAAGCACAATGCCAGCTCGAAGGACCCGATCGGCGGCAGCGTGTTTGCATTGTCGCCAGAAAAAGGTGCGTACATATGTATCCTAAGCCTTCGCATGAACTTTGAACTCATTATTGGACTAAAATATGTAGTTGAAGTGTGATGCTCAGAGGCCGCAGTGTGGGAATTGTCTAGCCAAGAGTATTGATTGTCAGCTAGGCGAGGTCCAGAGTAAGCCAAGGTACAAATGAGATCCCTACGGTCAAAATTCATAATCCAAGCTGATACGTTGCTTTTGGACCGACCAACCACCGCATTGCGGAATTAGAGCAGGAGAATGAAGTCCTTCGACAGAAATGTGCCCAACTCCGGAGCAGCAACACCACTCCTACTGGAAGGGTCCAATCCGAGCTGGAGCATTCTGTTACATCAGAAAGTACTCCGCTTACACCATTGCCGTTCTCGAGAGTAACGGGTATTGGTCTCTCGTGGAATGACTCTCCCTCCACTTCAACAAGAGATGCATCACATCCAGAAGTACCGGAGAACGACCGCAGAAACACGTCATTGTATCATGGCCCAACTAGTACAGTGTATGATGACACTAGTCCGAACCATGACGAGCAGAATAGACCAGGTCAATCCAACGAAGAGGGAATACGGCATTTCCTCTTTTCCCAGACAGCGAGGCAGAGCAAGTTGGATCTCATACAATACCAAGTATGGTCATGGTACTAACTGGGAAATAACAGGACAGCTTGAACCACTAAATCTTGCCGCCGGAAAACTTGACTTTGATGGCATCGATCCTGAGATCGGTATGCATTTACTTTCCATATACTGGAGTCGTCAGCTTTACACAGCACAGATAATTTATCGGCCGGCTTTCATGCGAGATATGGCCTGTGAGGGACCATACTTTTCCAAATTGCTGTTGAATGCGATCTTTTTCGTGGTATCGAAACACTGCGACCGACCAGAGCTTCGTTCCGACCCAAATGACATTACGACTGCAGGGTGGAAGTTCCGGCAACGCTTCACGCAGCTTTTGCGAGATTCTTTCGATAAAAGCGAAATCACTACCCTTCAGGCATTGTTGATTATGTCTAATGCGCTTTTTTCCAGATGTGATGAACGGAGTCTGTCATGGCTATACGCTGGAAATGCATTCAACATGTTCATTGATCTTGGTCTTCATGTGCTTCCTGCTGTGGATAGTATCACTGCCGAGGAACTTGAAATTCGAAAACGAGTTCTCTGGGGAGCATACTGTGAGCTATCACTTCCCTGGATACTGTCCCACGACTTACATCTAACTTCTCTGATAGTAATTGATAAAATCCAGTGTCTTTTCCAAGGAAGACCTCCGCTTCTTAACCGTGTCAACTTGAGAGCGTCACTAGACTTCCTAGATGACTATGACGAGCTTGAGCCTTTTCAGGGTATCACATACATGACTACGAAGCCTGGGGTGATTCCATCGCTGAATGTATCTTTGCTCACCAATTTATGCGAGTTGACAACAATTGTGGAACGTATTCTTCGTGAAATTTATTCAGAATCTCGAGAGTCAAATCTGGTCCACAGGGCAAATATCTCGGAGAAAATCAAGTCGCAGCTAAGAAACTGGCGCCAGAATTTGCCGCTTCGGCTTGACTATCTGTCGTTCCCAGACCAGGCGGTTTTCCTGCCCCAGTCCGCCTGTCTTTTGTATGTTCCTTGCACAAAGACTGGTTGATAACTGCTAACATTGACAAGAGCTCTATTCAACGTGCTTATCATTTTGGTCCACCGTCCTCTGTTAATCGGTCACGACGGTGTCATCAATTCAACAACTGCCCATGAGTCAGTGAACGCGTGTACAGCGGCTGCGAACCAAATTGTTCAGATTCTTCACGACTATTCTCAACACTTTTCTCTGAGCAGTGCACCGTACATGCTCTCCTACGCTACCTATATCAGTGCAACGATCCACGCACGGATTGTTGCACAGAAAGGGAGTAACTCAAGCGTGTTCCAATCACTGGTTCTTTGCCGAAACATTCTTGCGGAACACACACGCCTTTATTCTGCGGCAGAAAAGGCTAAGGAAAATTTAGATAAGTTGATTTCTCACTTAGGGATCAGTGCAGCAGACGACAATTTACGCACTGGAAGCCTTGGGAGTTCTGGGAACAACTTTCCCAACGAGCACATGGTCATGGATGAGTCGACTAATGTTGCCAGGGAACCCGGCGTCGCAGATGGTGCAGTTGAATTTGGATCTTCCCTGATGAGTTTGGAATTATCGGATCTAGATCTTGAGGCAATTGCTCAAGGCTTTCAGGTTGATGTAGAGTCGCATTCGTTCTGGAATTCTTTGGTATGAATGACCATACCCTCACGATATGCAACCATGGATGGCCAATCCTGATTTACGCGATCAAGAATAGCGAGACAAACAAAAACTGCTCCAATGAGAAATAAAATGCACTAGCTACCGTAAGGCCCAGAGGCAGTCCTGCCTGCTTTCTGGGTGACAATCTCCATCTCACTCGCGAGCGAGCTAGTCAGAGCACCAACATCAGTGACAACGTTGACAAAGTCATACCCTAGGTCGGCATATTTCTTTGCCTGCTTTCCATTTCCACAGTAGATTCCAGCCTTCTTGCCTACCTTGTGCGCCGAAGACAGAACCTCCTCAATGGCTTGTTCCAATTCAGGAGCAAAAGTGCTACCCAGCACGGGGTGCCCAATACCATTGCCCAGGTCAAAAGGTCCGACAAATAACAAATCGAGTCCTTCGACAGCGGCGATAGAATCAACATTGTCAAAAGCCTCTTTCGTCTCAATCTGAACTGAGAGCAGGAGGTTGGCGTTGGCCTCAGTCAGATACTGGGTGGCTGATACATCCCTGCCAAACCTGTCCATTGGGAAAGGCGATCCGAAGCCTCGCTTCCCTTGTGGTGGGAATCGGCAGGCCTCGACGAAGGCCTTTGTGTCTTCCACTGTCCGTACGAGAGGAGCGAGAACTCCGTGTGCGCCTGCATCCAGGGCACCTATACAAAAGATGAGAAATCTTCAAGGGGGCTAACCTTGGAACAATATCAGGTCTCGTTTGACATACGTTTAATCATCCAAGATTGGAAATCTGGAACGCGGACAATCGGGCTCACTCCATATGACGTTATGGCGGGGACAGCTTCGTGCATTGCGGCGTCTATGAGGAATGTTAGCATGGTATTCCGAACAAGGGCAAAGGCACTGACCATCGATATTTCCATGTTCACAGTCCACTAAAACCCAATCGTATCCAGCTCGTGCTAGAGTGCGAGACATGTTGCTGCCGGGTAGTAGCTGCCACACTCCCAGAGCGAGCCCGCCCTTGTCGAGCACTGTCTTCACACGGTTTAGACCTTGCATTCTTGATGATTTTGGCACAAGTGAGTTATTGGAAGTTCTATGAATGGGAAGTTAACTAATAACAGGTCGGAGCGTCATATCTAAGAGATCCCGAT
Source organism: Penicillium sp. CF05 (assembly GCA_002916455.1). Classification (NCBI taxonomy): domain Eukaryota; kingdom Fungi; phylum Ascomycota; class Eurotiomycetes; order Eurotiales; family Aspergillaceae; genus Penicillium; species Penicillium sp. CF05. The sequence continues at coordinate 62,409 of PKQL01000094.1, read as the reverse complement.
AATCCGGATCGTCACATCCCGAGAGGCAAAAAATCTCGGCTCGTCACGGTGATCACGCGGGGCCAGCAAATTGTACGATTCCGATGATTCGACCCCGAATATCTCGGCAAGTGTCTCCCGACTGTACTCCGCATTTTTCAAACAAATGGGAAGTCTGCCATATATAATCCATTGTCTCCCCTCACATGGAATGTTTATCCCACACCTCAATCTATAGTAATCTATCTATAGTACACATATAACACCATGGCGTGTTCCGACAAGAAGTCCTGTGAGGGCTGCTCATGCAGCGATGACACCAAACCTCAAGCAATCAACATCGAGGACTGTCTAAGTGAGTTGCAGATTCTGAGACGGCGCAATCAAGAGCTAGAAACGCGCATGGGAGTCACAAACAAGGCAGATAATGCCCAAGTCCCCGTCAAACAACCAGGACGAACACTCCGTTCGTCCTCATGGTTCGACTGCCGCAGCAACCCCGGCATGACAGCTATCTACATGGAGCGGTATTTCAACTACGGTATCACCAAAGAAGAGCTCATGTCTGGTAAGCCGATGATTGGAATTGCTCAGACGGGCTCGGATATTGCGCCTTGCAATCGCCATCACATTGAGCTCTCTAAGCGAGTTCGTGAGGGTATCCAGACTGCTGGAGGTATTCCATTTGAGTTCCCCACACACCCTATTCAGGAGACCTCGAGACGGCCCACCGCTACCCTTGATCGTAATTTGGCGTATCTTGGCTTAGTGGAGATCTTGACGGGGTATTTCCTCGATGGCGTTGTGTTGCTTACCGGGTGTGATAAGACAACCCCGGCTTGTTTGATGGCTGCGGCTACCATGGTAAGTATCAGGCCTGAGCGATTCCTAGGTCTATGCTGATGTTTTTAGAATATTCCTGCTATTTGTATGAACGTGGGACCTATGCTCAACGGTTACTCCAAGGAAACTTTGACCGGAGCAGGCACTGTACTGTGGCATGGGCGAGAGCTCTACGCCACGGGTGACATTGACGAGCATGAGTTTATGGATTACATCGCCCGAGGGTAAGCAATTTCTAAAGCTCCAGTTAATGACCCCGGAATCTAACCCGAACTCCAGAACTCCATCAGTCGGCCACTGCAATACAATGGGAACTGCCTCGACGATGAATGCCCTAGCAGAGTCCTTAGGAATGGCACTCCCTGGGTCTGCCGCTATCCCCGCTGCCTACCGTCATAGAGCTCAGTGTGCCTACGAAACAGGCAAACGGATCGTGGAAATGGTGGAGGCAGACCGGAAGCCGTGTGATATTATGACACGTGAGGCCTTCGAGAATGCTATCGTGGCGAACGCTGCAATTGGCGGTAGCACAAATGCTCCTATTCACATCAACGCTATCGCGCAGCACGCGGGCGTAGAGGTATCCATGGATGATTGGGATGCCCTCGGATCTACTATCCCGCTGCTATTGAATATGCAGCCCTCGGGGGAATACCTCGGTGAAGAATACTACCGGGCCGGAGGACTACCGGCTATTATGGCCGAGTTATTAGACCAGGGAAAGTTGAACGGCGATGCGATCACTTGCAATGGCAAAACTCTTGCCGAGAATGTCCGTGGGAAGCATACATGGGATCGACGTGTCATCAAACCATACGACGATCCATTGATGAGAGATGCCGGATTTGCTCATTTGAAGGGTAATCTCTTCGACTCTGCAATAATGAAGACATGTGTCATCTCACCCGCATTCCGGAAGCGATATCTCTCGAACCCCGATGACCCAGAGGCATTTGAAGGGTCTGTTGTGGTGTTTGACGGACCCGAAGACTACGAACATCGCCTGGAGAATACGCCACATATCGACGAGAAGACCATCCTTGTTATGCGCGGTGTTGGCCCAATCGGATACCCTGGAGCAGCGGAGGTCGTCAATATGCATCCACCAGGCCGACTCTTGAAAGAAGGCATTGATGGACTTTTCTGCATCGGGGACGGCAGACAATCGGGAACATCTGGGTCACCTTCTATTTTGAATGCTAGCCCCGAGGCCGCAGCTGGAGGCAATCTTGCTATTTTGAAGGATGGGGATAGATTGCGCATTGACTTGCGCAAACGGCGGGTTGATATGCTTATTACCGATGAGGAGATCGAACACCGAAGGAAAGCATTGGGTACCGAGGGATATCCCATCCTACCAAGTGGTACTCCATGGCAGGAGATTTTCCGCCAGGAAACTGAGCAGCTGAACAATGGTATGGTGCTAAGAAAGGCAGTGAAATATCAACGACTGGCTCAAGAAGGCCAGCCACTGCGCCATAATCATTGATAGGCGGCACGTCGGACGTTGTTGAACCACCTGGTAGAAAGACTTTGAGCATAACGACATCTATATATTTACCTATCTATATAATACTCACAAATATTCCATGTTATATATTGAATGTGCTTTTGTAGGAACCAAGCTTGCAAGCAGGAAGAACCAATTATGTGACAAACAAGGATAGTAATTAGGCATACTGAAAGAAACACGGCACTAAAAGACGAAGATACAGAAGAAAAAAAGGCATTTGCATTTGCGACCAACAAAAAAAATATATCACTAGAGTCCGAATGGATAAGTTTCGCCCTTTCCAAGCGGCGTCTCGGGTTGGATGACCTCCAAAGGTTTGACAGCCTGGGTCCTATCAAACCAGATATAACCGTCAAACTGCTTGTGAAGGAAAGCCTGCGAGTAGTGGGAGACACGCTCGGTATCAGGGCGGTAGATGACACCGATGAAACGCTCCAGCCGTTGCTCGGCAGCGATAGCTGCGCGCAGAGCGGGATCTATGCGGTCCTTACGCAAGTCGAGCACGAAGCTTGGCACCCCAGTATCATGGGAAACAATCTCCCAGCTATCATCTCTGGATGGACGGACGGACATGACCTCCATATCATCGTCCCACTCATGGGCCGCCGCAACAGTGCCGGTGTGAGTTCCGCATCCAAGAATGGTCACATTCTCGCCTCCCAGTCGTTCACGGCATAGCTGCCCGATGTTGAGCTCATTGCGGCGATAGCCCATGCTTGTATAGCGCGCATCCCCGACGTGGGAATTGTGCGCCCACACAATGGCTTTCTCCCCCTCATTGTGCTTTAGCAGGCGTTCCAAGGTCTCAAACATATGCGTGTCGCGCAGATTCCATGAACTCGCTGAGCTGTAGTACATTGACTTGTAATACCTCTCCGCGTCCCGAACCAGGTGGGCATTCTGTTCGCCGCTGTGGTATTCATCGCCATCCTGCAAACTGGCATATTCAAGCCGTTTCTCCAGAAGTTCTCCGAGCATCTTCATCACCGGGGCTTCACAGTCTTTCATGCCTCGAAGGGATGCCAGACCATATGAGGTGGGTTCATCAACCCAAGGCTCTAGACACCCATATCGCTGGCGCGCTTGCTTGGCTGTCGGTCGGTCAACCTTCTCCAAGTATTCAATCACAGCACGAATCGAGGCTCCCATGCTGTACAGGTCCAACCCGTAGAACCCGGCTCTTTGCTCTGGTGGGAGGTCCTGGTTTCGATCACGCATCCATTCAACTAGCTGTTGCATCTCGGCGTTCCTCCACATCCAGGTAGGGAATCGATTGAATGGTTCATATTGTTTCGCTTTTCCTCCAATTTGCGCCTTGGGGCCTGGGCGCAAGCGCACGTATCGGTCGATGGCCTCTGCATCCGGCCAGTCTGCTTCGACCGCGACCATGGTATAGCCGTGTCGTTCAACGAGTCGCTTTGTGATCTCTGCACGTGCAGAATAGAACTCAGATGTTCCATGGCTGCCATCGCCTAGAAGAATCACTTGGCTACCCGCAAAGGTATCGAAGTGCGATGCGAAGCCCTTGTCCTCGATTGCAGGCAGGGGCTGCACTGCTGAATTGAACAGTTCCTGTAGTTGAGGCATCCTTTTCGTAGTTCGAAATATAGACGCCAAGCGCATGGACGGTTAAGCTGTGGTTGGGGATATCTTCACGGAAAGACGGAAAGTATTCTCCCATAGATGAATATGTCGAGTACTGACATGCTGGAGATTACCCATGGCATTTCTATTCTTCTTACATCAATACAACATAGTTATGTTTCCTGTTCCACGGGACTTTTCCCAGCGAATTATTGGCATCCCGACTAAACAGTCATTATGACTTCATTCGCGATGGCAAACCACAACGCTTCAATTCCGACGATACTGGAATAAATGACACAAAATAAAATTCGATAACAAATGCGGTGGTCCAGGTCGCTCTTGTTCAAACAGCACACTACTAGACAAGCAATCATTCGTCCCAGCAACTACGCATATGCCCATCCTGTTTCGAAGGCACATATTTCGAGAATGGCTCTCCCAATTAGCAGCCCATCACCGCGCCTAGACCGCTTTGGACAAGCCATGGAATCTCTTTACGGAAGTTTTAGCAGCATCGAAGACCCAAAAACCTGGACTCCACCACCAAGATCGGGCGGTCATCGGGGGCGATACCTATGGACAGATGCCTTCGGGGTTGTCAACTTTCTCACAATGCATCAGGAGTATAAGCGAACTGGCAACGATACTGCTGGCGATGACCGTTATCTGATGCTGGCTGCTCGTCTGGTTGAGACTGTTCATGACGTCCTGGGTAAGACTCGAGACGGCCGCTCAAGACTGCGAGGAGCAACAGACGAGAACCCACTGAGTGGTGGATTGAGAATTGGCAAGACAGATGCTCGCGGTCCAGATGGCGATGGGCAATATCATCATTATCTAACCGTTTGGATGTTTGCTTTGAACCGGATGGCCAAAGCATCGGGAGATTTGAAGTACAACAGGCAAGCCATAGAGCTGGCAAAAGCGATACACCCCAGGTTCTTTGTTGATCGCGCGGCAGCTCGACCGAGAATGATCTGGAAAATGAGCATGGATCTGTCAGAGCCGCTGGTCAAGTCAGAGGGGAATCTCGATCCGATTGATGGCTTTGTTGTTTTCCGGCTCTTGCAAGATACAGCCATGGAAGCAGGTGATGGTGCGTTCTTGGCCGAGGAGATCGACGACTACAGACGCACTATGGAGCGGAAAGGAGAGCACTTTGTTTCAAGTGATCCTCTGGATCTGGGTATGACTTTGTGGACGGCCCATTGGTTTTCTGGGCGAGAGAGCTGGGCTGCTGACCTGGCGGGGAAATGCTTCGAGCAAATATGTCAGTCAACCTTGTGTCCATACCCCGCGAAGGACAGTAAGAATCAAACTGACTGGAGATGGTTCCAGACAATCTGTTCGAGATCAACCAATATTTGAAGCGCAACATCCGATTTCGGTTGGCCTTTCGTGAGTTTGGAACCTGCATGGGCATCCAATGCCAGTCAGAGGTGAGGGAAAAAGAACGCGCAGTTGATTTGAAATGCTACTCGGATGCCATCATTGCTGCTTGGGATCCATACATGCAGCTATCCATATCCGATGATCTGACACCAGAAGACTTGAGGCCTATCACACGTGTGATGTATGCGTCGGCGTTGATCCCAGGGGGTAAGCTAAACCAAACGATCTTCTATAATGAGCCCGGTATTTTGACACATTTGTCAATTCCAGCTTTTCAGGCTGGATTCCTAGGACCGGAACCAACACCAACACCCTAGCAACGAACAAAATCATATATGGGGTGATTCCAGTACAAAGATGAACAGTCTCTTTGGATCCCATACAAGTATCTTTGAAATGGATAGATACGCTGTTCCTATAACAGCGATGTAGGTGTAGGACAGGCAGTCATTGGCAATTGACAGGACCTGACTGGAGAAGGATTTTCATAAAAAGATTAAGAAAAAATCTCAGTCTTCAAATCTTCTTCCTACTCAAATGATAGGGCATATCAAGATCATACATGTGGATGGTATTAGACCTACTAGTTGGGCGCGAGCACCACCGGAGAGGGACCTCGGAAGGCTGTTGATCTTGAACGGGAGGCGAATTTGGTCAGTGGAGGCTGGCGCTTGTGTCGAGATAAATCCAGAGACTGAGAAAATCCAGCTATATTCCAAATATCAATGCAGGCTGTCCGGGCAGTAGGGCAGAGGTTGTTCCGTATGTTAATACCGGTCAATCAATGCCTGGTTTCCAGAGGGATATCGTGAATAGGTTGTCAATATATGTACAGAGATACTTGAAGTTAATAATAACCACGGCTTTCATTGTCGACTTCTGACCAGCGTCAAAATTATAAGTGATAGGCGGATTCGGATGTGTCCACCTGGACGCGAGTGTTGTTGACAGGAAGTTCATGGAAGTTACCCTTTTATAGTCACGTCAGACGTTCCTTCAGATCAGAGTTCTAGGTGATATGCGAAAGCAGATCAAAGGTCTCTTAAAAAGAACATCTATCACTCTACTGTACATTCTATGTATAGGTCCGACGGTGATACAAAGCACTCATGTATAACCTGGTGTTTCAACATCAGGATGAAGACGATCTGGGGACTTCTCCATGCCTAAAAACAATGCAATCTATCATTATCATTCGGTATATTCACAGCTGCTGAGAATAAGATTAATAAGATTTCGCAGACAAAACGAACGTCTATACTCCTGGAAGTCCAACCACATCCCTCAATGGTGCTATCCGTCTTGGAAGAATATAGATGGCATACACAGCACTCAAAGCAATGAACAGCCCAGACCACTAGAGAGATCGTTAGCCCATACGGATGTCTGGCCGGGTAAGATTGGTAAGGTTTTGCCTCGAAAATGCACTCACCTTTTCTAACCAAGTGTGAAACCAAATAGCGGTCATGAAGAGCATCCACCAGCCCAGACCAACAACACCCCAAACAAGACGGAGTGACCACGTTCTTGCGAACCCGCCTGTCTCAGTTGAATCGGTTACCGGAGTACTATCGGCATCACTAGCCTTACGTTCACGTCCCGCGTCCGCAGTGGGACCAACTTGCGACACACATGCGGGTGCGTATGCGCTAGCCCCGACAGCCTCAAATGCCAGGAGTCCTGTGGCCAGAACCAGCATCAACACATGCCCGCTGATATCATGTCCACCATTCCATGCGCCACCGGATGCTTTGCACGTCGCTGCTGTGAATAGTGTTTCTAGGCCGGTTGGGCTCCTCTCCCCAGCGGTCATCTTCCCGACTTCCTCAAGAGCCCGTTCACATTTGCCACCCGTGGCTACGAAACCACGATCAATAATTGCTGGCCCGAAGAACCATTGTGTTGCAAGATACCATACTGTTGTGGCGAGTGCGTAGCGTAGAATGGCTTGGAGTGTGCGTCGGAACCGTGCTTGTTGCTGTGGGGAGGATTCCCGGCGAGATGAAGAATAGAGGGGTTGGAATATGAGGAGCGAGACAAAAGCGGCTGTGGTCCATAACCAACCAATCTTTACAAAGTACACATTGAAAATGTTATTCTTTCGGGCGAAGTAGTTGACGGGGCTTTCGGATAGGTGCAGGTCTGTGGCCAGGGATGGAGCCAGAGGGCTTGCGGGCTGTGGGGGAGAACCAGACAAATCTCTGGAATGACGTGCTGTTGGGGAAATTGCTGAAAACAAAGACCCGAGTAATAATGTCGCAGGGTATATGAGAAGAACAGTCGAGAGGAGGGTGACAGGTCGCGCGGTGGCTGTGGCCATGGTCGTGAGCATAAGGCGAGATTCGAGTAGAGGGAAATGAAGTGGTATATTTTGAAAGACACGAGAGTTCACCTGCACATTCAATTATGGCCACAGAGCATGTTGCAAACGGGAAGGTCGAAGTAGGATAAGTTGGCGACCTGAACAGATGACATCAGGGTTTGCCGAGGCTGCTGCATGAATGCCTCAGGCTCAAACAAATATCACACCCCATAAGAACACCATATAGTTATAGTTATGTACATACTATATTCCCACTGTTCGCTTGTTTTCAAAAATATAAACCCACATGCCAACATATATCTGGTTTTGTAGTTATAGTTGACCGAAAAAGGCTCTAAAAACTTGAAAAGAGTGTTGCACTCTCCCTGCTGGTAGCTGTAGAAATGCTGGGCACCAATGATGGTCAATTGCAAAAAGGCTGGAACCTATGGATAGAAAACATAGTGGGTAATAATAAAGCATCCATCATTGAATTGCTATACCATACAACAAATTCACAGAAGTATCATGCCCATCACCGAGCGAACAATCCTGCTCGCCCACCGGTATTTTCGACTTTATTATCGACTTAGTGCTTGATAGGCGTCCTTTGGAAAGAATTTGAGGACTTCTCATTGGTAATGTAGGAATCTCTGTATATGGGAAACACTATATATCTAAACTCACAATTGCTCAATGTCAGACATGGATATAGATCTCTATAAGCTTTGAAATGCCGTTCCCTTTTGTAGTGGGCCCCCATCCAACTGTGGGGTATTTAACGAGCCCTGGATATCAAAGAATTCAACGGAAAACAAAAACCAAATGCGTCGACTATCATAAAAATATACCCTTACTGGACATTTAACCGAGCGCTTGCATGGCCAACTCGACACTGGGGAGAAGGGTTAGCTGCAATCCTAGAAACGCGAGCATCAGAAGCGAGCAAAGGAAAGAGTAGACATACGTCAGGAATGTTCCGGCAGAAACAGGCATAGCTCTCAGCAGAGTAGGGCCAATACCCTTCCAGAAACCACCGAGACCCTCAATGGCATAGGTCTTCTTGAAGCAATCGCGCATAGTGCTGAACTTTTGCTCCGCGCCGAATCCATCTGTCTGCATCTTACTCTTGATAACATCGAACGGGTAGCTGGAGAGCCAGAGGACCTCACCAGCTAGACCACCGTAAATGGCAATCTTTGCCTTAGACATATCCTCACGCTTGATGTTGTTACGCTTAGCATCCTGGTTCATCATGAACTCAAAGGCCATAAACCAGGCGCCGTAAGCCTGGGCCTCACGGATAAGAGTAACCGCCTGGCCGCGGTAAATACCGCGGAGGGCACCGCCCTGTGCGGCCAGCTTGCTCACGCAGTCGATAGGGCCTGAGTACAGGCGGCCGGCGCCGTGCGGCTGTGCCTGCAGGCGAATACGCACATGCTCAATTGGGCCTGATAGCACGGAGTTGGTAAGACCGGCGAATGAACCGGCCATGTAGTACTGGGTGTAAGAAAGGGCCGAGTTGGCGTATTTCTTCTTGTTCAGCTCTTCCAAGCGGCGACGTGCCTCGTGGTAGGCACCGAATTGGACAGACACCTGAATTGGTTAGAGGATTTGTCTATAGTGGACCTTGGCCGCGGGGGCAACTCACGCAAGCACCGATACCGATAAGCGGGGTCAGTGTGCCCTTATAGAAGGCAGTGGGACCTTCCTTCTTGAAGATCTGGGTTGCGCACTCTAGCGCACTCTTGTACTGAGTGGTAGTTTGCAGGCGCACCTTGACGATATCTGCCGAATTGTTAACCAATGCCTCCTGGGATGTGCTTCAGGCAGATCACAACATACCAAAGGGTTGACCTAATTTCTTGTTAGCAATTGCTTTGGTTTTACATGTTCGAATATATAAATATATATATATTTTTTCCCAATCACTGCTCATGGCAATGTTTTCATCTCATGATGTCCATGGCTTTTCCACGGAATTCAAACAAAGTAGGGTGCACACATACCGAGCATAACCTGGGCCATTCCACCCACTGCGCCTGCAGTCAAATCCTTGATGGTGCGGAGGGCACCACCACCACCCTTATCGATACTGTCAATTACCTCGGTCTCCATGTTTCAAAGGATCCAATCGCAACTAAAAGTATAGACAGGGACAGAATCCGGAGACTCCAGGCTTTATATCCAGCCCGCTATCGCTATGGCGCCATCTGCCCTTCTGATTCGACGAGAATGCCGAAGCACGTGACTTTACCGGCGGACATTTTACATAAGCGTTTTGATACCCACAGCTGACCTAAGCAGTGACATAAGCTCATCCTCTCGATCTTCTGGAAAGGGAAAAAAGTTGACGGATCCAGATGTGGATAGACTAGCGAATGATGCATCGTCGGCCAATCTGCAGGGTAAGTTCACAGTTGTTAAGTGTCGCAACAGTATCTAACTAAATTTACAGCTATCGCGTCGAGCTGAGTGGTCGAATTCAGCCTACCGAACACCGACTTTAACAGCTCTCACAGCCCGACGGACCTTACGGTTGTCCGCGACGCGTTGGAACTCGTCGGATCCATCGAATAAGAATGATGATGGCACTGCTTCAAACCCAGCGTCGACCAAGCCCAAGTTCGGCAACCGATGGGGCTCTAAACAAGATACGCCATCGGCGGGCTTGAGTTTCGCAGAACAGGCGATGCGCCAAACCCTTGTCGCCAATAGTCAACCCCCGCTGCCAGCATCTGCACCAACGCAAGGGAGGCGGGAACAGTCAAATCAACAATGGAACTCAGGGCAATCAAACCAGCAGAGGAAACCGTACGTGCGACGCACGGGTCCTCGGGATAGTCAAGATGCCCACACGATGGGATCGAGAGAAACGCCGCGGAATCAGAGGAGGAGCCCGCCCAGTCAAGAGAAGAATCCATTTAAAGAAGAGAATTCAGGAAGCTACATGAGGTGGCCCAAAGGACCCTCACGGAATCAGGAGAGGAATCCGTTTTCCCGAGGAACGAAGCCGGCATTTGAAGAAGAAAACCCATTCGCCCCTGAAAAGACACGGAACAGGAACAGGGCGACTAGGGACCATCCAATGGCCCACAACGACTGGAAATGCCCTGAGTGCATGAAGCATGTCTTTGCCACAAAGCAAGTGTGTCCATTCTGCAAAACCTCTCGACCTGGCGACGCCCAGCCAAAGTTCCGGATAACCAGAGAATATAGCGATTCTCCCGGGCCTTCACAATTCAAACAGTCCCGATCCCCTTCTGAGTATACTAGCAAGTTCCAACAATTAGGGGAGTCGGTTTTGTCTGAGTTGGGACAAAACGTTCAGCCGAATACACCAGAAACCACAAGGCGCGATTCAGAGAAATCTGACCGACCCCAAACAAAGGAGGAAGCAGAAGATTTCAAGAAGAACCAATGGTCTTGGGATATGTCTGCACTGGAGCAGCTAGAAAATCTAGAGGAACAAGAACAGCCGCCGCCGCCGAAGCCTATGAAGCGCCGTGAGGGACGCAAGGGACGTGAGAGTGAGTCTGATGGGGCGGACTTTGACTCGGAAGATCGTGAGCGCCTCCGCTTAGAGCGGAGACGTCAGCAGAAAGAAAAGAACGCCCAAAGAGCTGCAAAGAAGGCCGCCGCGMTGGCAGCACCAGCTCCTCTTTACCTGCCCGAATTCATCAGTGTTAGCAACTTGGCCGATGTCATTGGCGTGCGGCCGGCGCAGTTCGTGCAGCGAATGGAGGACATGGGCTTCGAGGAAATCACGTATAGGGATATCCTCGATGCAGAAACTGCCGGATTGGTGGCAGCCGAGTTCAACTACGAGGCCATCTTTGACAGCGGCAAAGCAGATCTACACGCTGCTCCTGAGCTAGAGGACACATCTGGCTTGCCACCTCGGCCGCCTGTGGTCACTATTATGGGTCATGTTGATCACGGCAAAACCACGATCTTGGATTGGCTGCGCAAGTCATCTGTGGCAGCGTCCGAACATGGTGGTATCACCCAGCATATTGGTGCATTCTCCGTGACGATGCCTTCAGGGAAAGCCATTACCTTCCTTGATACCCCCGGCCATTCTGCATTTTTGGAGATGCGTCGCCGCGGTGCCGACGTGACTGATATTGTGGTGCTTGTGGTTGCCGCGGACGACAGTGTCAAGCCGCAAACTATCGAGGCCATCAAGCACGCCACCCAAGCCAAGGTTCCCGTCATTGTCGCCATCAGCAAAATTGACAAGGAGGGCAACAACCCTGATCGAGTCAAGGGTGACCTTTCTGTTCATGGTATCCATGTGGAGGACTACGGAGGTGACGTCCAGGCTATCGGTGTCAGTGGTAAAACCGGACAAGGAATGGTTGAATTGGAAGAAGCCATCGTCGCGCTCTCAGAAATGCTCGACCACCGCGCATCCACCACCTGTAACGTCGAGGGCTGGGTCATCGAGGCCTCTACAAAGAGTTATGGCCGCGTTGCGTCCGCGCTGATTCGACGCGGAACTCTGCGGCCAGGCGATATCATTGTTGCCGGTACGGCGTGGGCTCGAGTACGTACCCTCCGCAATGAAGCCGGCGTGACCATCAGTGAAGCCACTCCTGGAATGCCTGTTGAAATTGATGGTTGGAGAGAGCAACCCGGTGCTGGCACCGAGCTCCTGCAGGCACCGACCGAGCAGAAAGCCAAGGATGTTGTGGATTACCGCTTAGAGAAGTCTGATACCCAGAAGATGGGTATCGATATGGTTGCTATCAATGAGGCTCGTCGTGAACTTCTCGAGAAGCGCAGGCGTGAGAACGAAGATGAAGAAACAGCAAAGGAAGTCGAACCAACCGGCCCCAAGTCGGTCAATTTCGTCCTGAAGGGTGACGTGGACGGTTCGGTGGAGGCGGTCTTGAACTCCGTTGCAGCAGTCGGTAACAACGAAGTCTTCGCCAATATCATCCGTTCAGGTGTTGGTCCTGTTGGTGAATTCGATATCGAACATGCTGGCAGTGCTAAGGGCAAGATCATCTCATTCAACCAGGTCATTGATCCTAATATCATGCGTATCGCAGAGGCGGAGGGCGTCGATATCCTGGACCACAACATCATTTACAAACTGATCGATGACATCAAGGCCATTCTCAGTGAGAAGCTGCCTCCAACAATCACTACGCGCGTGACCGGAGAAGCCGAGATTCAGCAGGTCTTCGAGATCACTGTCAAGGGACGTGAAAAGACAGCCATTGCTGGAAGTCGTGTGCGTAATGGTCTGATCAATAAAACTCGCAAGGTCAGGGTACTTCGCGGGGAAGAGATAGTCTACGATGGTAAGCATATCACGAGCAGCCCAACACGGATAACTTGGACCAAACTGACTTTCCGCAACAGGCGCAATGGTCTCCCTCAAGAACGTCAAGAAAGACGTCACCGAAATGCGCAAAGACACAGAATGTGGTATTGCCTTCGAAAACTGGACAAGTTTCGCACCTGGTGACCATGTCCAGTGCTACGAAGAGATCTCTGAGAAGCGCTATCTGTGAGATATTCGCTCTGTGTTCTCAAGATGTGTGCGGTCGTAATGGCCGCTTGTATTATTTGTTTTGGATCATTCTAACACTCTCCGTTCCCCTCGTGATCCTCGTTCAAATTCTGTATTATATTTTCATTCCTCTCGACATGGTTGACTTGCATTTAGGGTCTGGGCGTTTTTGCATCCCTATGTACTAGGGACCGGAGGAAAAGCATACAATCAATGTAATTAGGGAGGGTGCTGCTGTTGCAGCGGAAGTGTAAATGCTCAAAGATCATGGCCGAATGGTCACATTGTTATTCATTTGTTTTCTATAGAACAAGAATACTAACATGGGACTTACTTTTGACATGCTGTGACTGTAGCGGCCGCTTTGTTGGGCTCGTGAGGAACTGCGAAAGTCGAAGTACTCAGCTGACTCAAGATGATGAAAGATGCTATATTTGAAGTATACCAAATCCAAGTCCTTTATTTTAATGATGGAATATATAATATCCGTTCATGGCCAACGCGCCAAAAGCCCTCTCGCCTTCCCATCCCAGAGTAACGCACATGAATTGTTGGGGGAAAGAACAATATCAAGATGCTCGAAACGCTACAGCTGATGCAAAACACCACCAGCTTCTGCAAACTTCTGCTGGTACTCCTTCAAACTCGCCCACTGGCTCAATTCTTCTTGATCCCGCTCATAATCACTCAAATAGCTCATAGCACGGCCGTTCATCTGCGGACTGGCGCCGCCAGTAGAACTGGCTGCATCACCCATGGGAGAATGGCATTCTAGTCGGACAAGCGTCTCGATGAATGCGTGCAGGTAGGACTCCGCCTCTGCAGCGGTGAGGATGTGAAGGCCTGGCGGCGCGGTCGTTGGTGATGGTGATGGTGCGGCAGCAGTAGTGAGGTTTGGGATTTCGGTGTTGGACTGATTTGGTTTGTGGGAGAGGCTGAGGAGGGTGGACGCTACTTGACGGATTTTATTGGTCTGTAAACAGGGTCCTTTCGTTAGTTTAATTTCATGATAGGGTGTGATGTTTTGAGTAAGGGAGCATACAATGCTGGCACCGTTCGGCTCCATGTTCACTTCGTTCACTGTTCGTAATAACACGAAAAGATCTTTGATGACCAGTTTGCGCTCTTCAGCCATCATGCGGCCAATATAGTCTGTTTCGGCATGGGGTTGGGCTTGGGTGCTGGTTTCCGACGAAGCTGTACCAGTCGGGGTCGCACTCGCACTCGCACTTGCACTTGGGACTGAATCGGGCCTTCCTTCGATTTTGATATGTGGCGTGGTGCTGTCCGGGGCCCTGAATTTAGGTGACTTTCCGTACTTTGAAAACGTCTCGAAAAGGCTCCAGTACTTCTCGACCAGAAAGGACCTGGTGCATAGCTGACTAGCGTAGATATTGGCTTTCTGAATCTCATACTGTATAGCACGTCGTTCTTGAAGGATATGATCATTTGAGTAGCTGAAAATTGTGTCATCTCCACCAAGACCTGACAAACCGGCCGGGGACATTTGTTTCGGATGGTGTAGAGACAACTCGGCGGGAACATCGATTAGTGCAGATTTTGCTCGTTTGAGACAGTCCCAAATGCAGTTGCGCTGGTGCTCCCAATCAAAGATTTGTCCGCTGCCAAACGCTATTTCCCAAGCTAGCAGGGCGGTATATGAGCTGTAGACGCGGACATTTGCGTTGAACCCGACTAGCCGTGAAATTCGGTCGGATGGCTGCGGCTCAACATGTGTTGAGAACAAAAATTCATCATCGATCTCCAGCGGGAGTGGTGGATAACGGTCCGTTGGTGTCTCTGGAGGGACATGAACCTTGACATCTGAAGAGCCCATCTGGTGTAATGTCTGATATCCGACAAAGGTGACATAGAACAGACGCCGACCGAGCTCTTGAGTGATGAGGTCGACGCCTTGGCTTTCCGTGAAATTATGTGCTGGTGAATCCTGCACCATTACTGAGGCGGGTGACAGTGGGCTGAGGGGTCCTGATGTCGAGGACGGGCGGTTGGTGGTCGTCGGAGATCGGCATAAATCATAAACTTGCAGCATGGCTCGGCATTCCGACAGGTACACACGGCATCGGCGCATGTTATAAATATACCCGGCACATATAGCAAGGAAATAGCTGATCGCTGCATCATAGACCGTAGCGTTGCGATCAAGATATCCGGTCCCGCGGGCTTGGATCGCAACGTCAAGGCACCGCTTTACGAGAGCTATAGAATTGGGGAAAGCGGTACGCTCGGCTTCAGTGTTGAGTCGGAGTTTAGGTCGTCGAGGGAAGGAAGCCACTAGAAGTCCAATCATTGACGCCAAAAGTGCCAAAAATGTGTGGTTGGTTACATCTTCCCGGCGCTCAAAGGCTGCTCGAAAAGAAGGCTCATGTGGAATTGGCACCAAAGGATGGATGTAAGTGAAGAAGTCATCAAGTAGCATCTGCATCGTGTGCAAAGAACAAATCGATTCTACCGAAAGGGAGAACGATGCAGATTGAGGGTTGGTGAGTGGCGTTGCCAGGGGAGTCGCCGCTGACGGATAGTCTGCAGGACTCAGCGACGCTGTATCTTCAGGTTCCCGCTTTTGTTTCTTAAAAGCCTCTGCATGGCGGTTAGGAGGCCCGCGGCGTCTGCTTGGTCTTTCATAGGTGCAGGGAATATCCAAGCTAGCGCACGACCGACAAGGCGGCCCACCGGAATCACACTTGCATGGAAATTAGTATTTCCCCGCAAATCATGACAAAAGAATCATACCTTCACTTTCCGAATACTACAGGCATCGCAGGCCTTGCGCAGCCTTGTTTTAAGGTCCATCGATGAGCAGATTGCCGGGATGACCACGCCTCGAACCGTCAGGTCATGTTTAATCGGCCCAAAGACAGTCAGAACATCCGGACTCCAGGTTTGACTATCAACCGGAAGAATGCCGAAATCCGAGTCCCGAAATTCGGAATAGGCCAGGAACTTTAAAGCTGAAGTTCTGGAAGCTCTGGAAATCTCGGGAAAAGGTTCGAAGTCCGGGGGGTCACACTTCCGGATTGCTAAGCGGGTCAAATCCTCGAGGGCTTTAGGAAGTCTGGGGTACTTGGAACCCTGTCGAGACAACTATCAAAAAAAAATTTTAA
Organism: Penicillium sp. CF05; assembly: GCA_002916455.1. Lineage (NCBI taxonomy): Eukaryota > Fungi > Ascomycota > Eurotiomycetes > Eurotiales > Aspergillaceae > Penicillium > Penicillium sp. CF05. The sequence continues at coordinate 46,144 of PKQL01000094.1, read as the reverse complement.
AAAAAAAGATACCTATGATGTTTTGCTCTCAAGGGATGATTACGAGGATTATAATGTGAATACCTTCGTAAAATAGACAGCTACGTCTCGAAAAGGTGGTGAAGTCACGTGCCATTCGTAATTAAGAACAGGCCGTTTTCTTTACATTAATTAATCAGGCAGATGGAAAGGTTACGACTATATATATGGTCATATCCTCCCTACTGGCACAGACCAAGGGTGAATCAGGAACCAGAAATGGAAAATTAGATGCAATTTGGAGTAACCGTGGTCATCCGAAAGAGATATATCGTTCACAGGTCATGGCATAATATCGTCACGGTATTGCTCACCCAGTCGACTAGACTGCTGGTTGATAGCCCGTCGTTTGCGTTCGATATCCGTCACCCAAAGTGCCGACCCAGCAGCCGTGGTCATCAAAAATAGCATAGAAAAAGGAGGCATCAGTTGAAGGATCAGAGCCACCGTCCCAAAGCTAGAGTGTGTTAGATCTCATATCAACAAATAAAACGAACATGACTTACGTAGTGTACTGCAGCTGACGCCGACTAATACTTTCCTTTCTCTGCTGCTTGGTCATGTCCAACAGATGGAAGTAACGCCAATGATGGAAGGGACCGGCACGATAGCCAGTCAAAGCTAAGAACATAGGAGTGCCGGCCACCGGAATAAAGATAAGCGGAAGCAAAATGATAAACTCAACGATCTGCCGCAACGAGAATGGAGAATACACAGCACTAGTGGTCGGCGTGCCGAGACGCTTGGCCGGGTTGCCGGGCTCGGGATAAATGACCCGCGAAGTGGTAACAAGTTCCTCCTGGCCCTCATTCACCAACACTGCATCGAATATATCCACTAGAGTCTCATCGACGAAGAATGCCTCGAAGAGTGCGGCAACAATCGCAGCTCCTTCACCAAGCACGAGGAATGTGCCGCTCACCCATGCTGAGCTGCCCTGGAAGATTGCAAGGAAGGCAACCTGGGGCAGGTATGTGAAAAAGAAGAGGATGAAATATATGAAGGATGAGAGGAGGACGATGGGGACAAGGCGGGCCTTGAAGAGAGGCCATAGAAATCGATTCGACGCAAAATAGTAGATTCCCTATTTATGTTAGTCCTGAAGCTTTGGAAAGCACGTTATAACATACCCGAAGAGGATACAGCCAAGCAGCTCGGCTGGGATCCAGGAATCGCGACATGGCTTGCAGGTTCACAGCTTCAAAGAATCTCTGCCAACATGGACGAGTTCGAAAGCAGGCAGCACCTTATCGATAAGCCCCACGTGATCCACGGGTTTCAGTGGGGATGACTAAGCCAGTACTATTTCACCCAGAAATTTTTCGCCGAGCGCCCTTTTCCTTTTCTTCTTCACATAAACTGAATTCCTCCCTATTCACTCTGAACTTTTGTTACAATCACTGTTCTGGAGGGGAAATGGGAGGAAAGACCAAATCCGCTGGCTTACCCCAAACTCTTCTACTCAAGTGTGGAGCGTTTGGAAATATATTCAGCTGTACATTCCTCTTCAAGCCTCTCTCGGTGTTTGGAGCCTTAATTCGAAGTTCAATGGTAGACGCCCTGGCTTAAAGCTGATGGCGATGGATCTTGTCCACAATGTGCTCCAGACTGTGTACAATGGCCGTCGGCTGTAGATCTGGAGCCACGGCATCCTTCCATCCTGCACCAACACGGTCAACCCATATAGCTTGCATACCTGTAGCGCGCGCCCCGACAATGTCGAAAGGGTTGCCGCTGATCAGCCAAAGATTGCTCATCTGCGATGGGTCTTGGCCTGTCTGCTTCGCTAGGTGCTCGTAGCTTGCCTTCGATGGCTTATATTGCTGGACTTCGTCTACGGTGACCGTATCTTGGAAGACACTCGCGTGCGGGGAAAGGTCCTTGGACCGCGACACCGAGTTGGATACCATAGTTTTCGTCCCGTTGGAGAATATCACAGCTTGAATGCTTGGGTCTGCAGCTATCTGGGTCAAGGCTGGATTCACATCGGAGAATGTAGAGAGATCGTTGTAAGCTTGCATTAAGCGTTCGATGTTGTCGTCGCTCAGCTCCTCGTTGTTGTCGGCCAGCGCGTGCAATAAAGAATTCCGTGTGACTCTAGAGAAGTCTTCATAGCGGCCTTTTGATCGTTAATATTTTGGACGTCAAGATTCGAAGTGTGGCTTGCCCATGCTGTTCAATCTCCATGTGTACTCCAGTTGATACCGCCTCCATAGTGCGGAGATCGACTGCGCCTTGGCATTGTCACAATGTTTCTCCAGTTGTTTGGCGATCGACTCAGTTGAGAGTAAAGTGCCATATAGATCAAAAGCAACAACTGTCTTGGCCATCATGATGTTTCATCAACAAAGGCAACAAAGTTAAAAGCCTCGAAGAATGGGCTTGAAGAATGATGTCAACCTGCCGTGGGGCAAAACAGACTTGACTCATCTGACATCCCCTCCGGACTAAGCTGTAGGGTCAAAGCTTTTCTCCTCTAACCAAGTCTCAATGACGTCCGGTGAGAACTATGCTGTGTTCCGGGAATGCTTGTCTAATGCCATCGTGGCCCGCTCCGAGGAAAAGCCAAAGCCAACGCGACGGAAGCCAAAAGGCAAGCGCACCGAGCGCAAAGATGTCAAAACAGCGACAACAATTTCAACCGGGAGAGCAGACCCAGAAGAGCTGGCCGAATTCGTTGATGTACATGCACCCGGCCAGTTCAGCCCAGCGCAAAACAACCTGCCCTCAGGCCCAACAAAACCTACACACCACAGCCAACAACTAACAAGACCCAAAGCTAACAACCCCAGTTCCTGGCCTCAGAAACCTTCACCATTTTTCCAATTCCCCTACAAACCCTAAGCTACGCAGCCATCCAGCACGATCCAAGCCTATCAGCCCTCTACATTCCCCCAGACACCGACACGCCCCTCCCACGCGCCACGCTCGAAACCCTATTCTCCCCAATCCCAGTTAGCGTATCCGACTCGCTACTCGTGTACGGCATAATCCCCGATGCAGCAGACTTGGTGGACTTTCTCACCCCCGTGCTGACAGAGTACATCTCGAGTGTGACGACTGGCCCGCCGGCGTGGGCGAGCACCCGCGCGGACGCGTGCGAGATCTGCGAGCGCGACTGGATTCCGCTATCCTATCACCATTTGATTCCGCGCGGGGTGCATGCGAAAGTAATAAAGAAGGGGTGGCATGATGAGTGGATGTTGAATAGTGTGGCGTGGCTTTGTCGCGCTTGCCATAGCTTTGTGCATCGCATGGCGAGTAATGAGGAGCTGGCTAGGGAGTGGTTTACTGTTGAGAGGATTTGTGAGAGGGAGGATGTGCAGGACTGGGCTAAGTGGGTTGGCAGGGTTAGGTGGAAGGCGAGGTAGGGGTAGTTGACTTCTAGATGGGTTTAACTTGGCTATAATTTTCGAGGTTTGTGTTGGCTATACAATAACAAAAGCTAAGACATGTAACATGTACATCGCGAAGGGACTGGCAGAAAACTTGTTGCTTATGGCTCAGCCTGAATATATCTTCCTAGTATTAACTTGTAGTAATAAGAACGTTTCATACAGATAGTTGGAAAAACAGAGATTATAGTCTGCGAAATATGAAAGAAAGATATCCTCACGAAAGAAAGCTTCCATACATGATTAAAATGATAAAAATGACCTAATCTTACAGTTAATCCCGAGTAACAGTGGCAGTAACAGTCTCAATAATGCGATCTGTCACCGTCTTGGTCTTTGTCTCGGTCTCAGTTTCAGTGATCGTAATGAAGCCAGATGGCGTAACCGGATTCACAGTAAGTATGCCTTGGCCTGGTTTGGAGGTGATGGTAGCGATATTGGCATCCACGGCAGATGTGGGATCTGCTGGATGTGTAGTTTCCGCTGCCCGGGTAGCAGTCGGCCCATAGTCGGTCACGCGAAGTGTTTTTGTGGACGTGACGTGGGCTGTTACAATAGGAGCAGTCTCGCTCAGGGATGGCAACAATGGAGCAGATGGCGATGTTGTCGAGTAAACAGTCACTGGGACAACACTTGTGGAAGTGACACGGACTGTCACTATAGAAGCAGCCTCACTTGAGGACGGTAACAACGAAGACGCAGAAGACGATGTAGCAGGGTAAACAGTCAAAGGAACAACACTCGTAGAGGTGACGTGAGCTGTCACCACAGGAGCAATCTCATTAGAGGACAACAACAAAGACGAAGAAAAAAGTGATTGTGCTGCCGACTTTACGGTCGTAGGGACAATTGGCGACGGTGCATTCACACTCCGAGCGCTCTCAGTTGAGGACGACAAGACCGAATACGAAGCAGATGATGATGATGATGATGATGATGATGATGATGATGATGATGATGGGTAAACAGTCACACGAACGACCGACGTTGCAGTAGAATGGATGGTCACAAACATCAAAGATGTAGTTGTTGGTTCAACAGACAGTTTTACCGTTGGCTTTGCTGACGACACCGGTGAGTTGTTCACATTGGGTGTGTGGCGGATGGCGCTTGTCGGGAAGGACTTTGGTGCTCCTTTGGTAACATATACGATCACTGGCTCGGTTACGGTCACAACTGGCTTGGAGCTTGACGTGGGAATCTGCTGTAGTGATGTAGATTGTGCCTGCGTAGCCTTCGCTGACTGGATAGGATTGGAGGAAGGAATAACCGGTGTGGATGTAGAAGAACTGCTGCTACTTGCTTCTCCTATGGGTGCAATGGCTCCAACAGCTGGACTGCTACTTGTGGGCACTGTAGGCACCGGTGTTGTCGCTGGCTGTATACTCGTAGAGGTCGAAGCCAACGGTGTGGATGTGGTAGCTTTGATGCTGGTTGCTCCACCTAGAAGCGTAGCCGACGAAGATTGTGCTGAACTCGGTATCACCAAGGAACCGATAGAAGATGCTGAGCCTGGAATATAGACAGGTAACGAACTAGTTATGGGCGATGAATGCAGCATTCCCGGGGTCGTCGATGAGGATATGGATAGCCGAGTCGTAGTGGATGCATGAGAGGTGGTGGATGAACTTTTAGTTGTAGTTGGCTCTTGAGTTGTAGTTGGCTCTTGAGTTGTAGTTGGCTTTGGAGTTGTAGCCGGCTTTGGAGTTGTAGCTGGCTTCGGCGTTGCGGCTGGCTCCTGATTTGTAGTTGGCTCTTGAGTTGTAGTTGGCTTTGGAGTTGTATCTGGCTTCGGCGTTGTAGTTGGCTCCTGAGTTGCAGCTGGCTCTTGAGTTGTAGTTGACTTTTGAGAGATGGTTAGCTTGGTTGGCTTGATAGTCTAGTCTAGAAAAGGGTAAAGTACTATTGGCTCCACGGGCGTAAACGGTAGCTGCGTAGGTGCCGCCACAGGCGTAATTGCAGTGATACCGCCAGGTCCACGCCGTTCGATATCAGGCAATAAGGGGAGAGAAGTCGGCTCAGGTGACTCCAATGACGGAGACAGCCAGCGAAAGATCGGACCAGCCGAGGCCATCCATGGCAAAAGAAGGAACAAAAAGGATTGAAAGCGAAGCATCCTGATTTAGAAACGATAGTGTTGGAAGTGATCGCTGACGACTTCGACAAAGTGGGACAGTAAAGAAAATTGGGTGCTCAGTCAAAGATATATTAGAGCACCTGAATAGGACAAACAAAATCACACGTTTAATAAAGCATGACTAAAGAAAAATATGTAATTAATAGGAATGAATACAAGACCTGGGAGGCGTCTTGATGGCTTGCAAATGAAAGAATGGCTGGATCACTAGGGACCACAAAAACGAAGGGAAACAAAAGAATGGGGCAAGATGAAGCAACCTGAGGCTTTAACAGAAAAGAGGGTTTCTTTCAAATTCTTCGCCATCGAGGATCCTGGTTGGTATATCTGCACTTTGGAGTTTCATAAGGGGCCGAGATGGGTTTAGGGCTTCCTGTCAGCTGCCCATTGTTCCGAACTTGGCAGCTTTTCCATGAACAAAGTCCAAAATAATTCAGTGTCCCAAATGGAAGCGCCATTGCAAGGGGTTCTTTGTGGGACCGAATTCATGCTAGAAATAGATCGCGCGACAAAGAGACGTTGCAGTAGGCGCCCAGCCCTGGTCGATGGCCCGTGGTGATTGGCCGGCTGCAGGCGCAGGTCCACTTTATTATCACATTGAGGACTCCATGTTGACATATGGACCGGATGAATTTCTAGACCCAGAGTGTCTGATTCATTTGCGACATGTACGGGCGCGTAAGTGAAGATGTAATTACCGTGGCCTGGTCGCTCCCCGTCGTACACTTTAGCAATTAGATTATTTGACAACATTCATTCAACCCGTCACCACTCCAGAAACAACTATATTATAGATCAGTCAGACTATGAAGTCTTCACTGTGAAAGTCCCACTAATACCCTCGAATGGTGAGATTTGGCCAAGAGGATTCTTTGAGTCTCCATAATAATGCATCCGATAGGTCCCAGCCTGTAGGGGGGACGTAGTGTCGACACTATAATACTCATCCTCAATCTCCCATTCAATTGTCACCTCGCTGTGGCCAAGAATCTCATTGGTTCGCTTCCACATGAAGGCCAAATTCCAGTCACGGTCATTGCGCACAACTTCCCATGTGCCAGAATCGCTTTTTCTTTCAACCGCAGCGTAGGTCGATTCGAGGTGCAGATGGTTGCGCGGATTGGCACCCACAAAGGTCGTCTTCACAATATCTCCGGGGCCATAGGGTCCACTCCCCGGGTTTGAAGTCACCTTTCCAAAATGCTTGCCAATGGGCGCTCCATCATACACAACCCCTGCAATGAAGCTCAATGAACGGTTGGTGTTGATTGGTGGGCTGGGACCGGGTGGGATGGCTGGAAGTTTGGCGACTTCTAACGAGCTTCCCAAATATGGCAGGTAAGTAAGGGTCAGATTGACATAGGCTGCCAATGTGTTTGGGCCGTAGAGTGTGGACCCGCCCTCGTAGCGCTGAGCGCCGTACTCTTCCTCTGTTGTCACGTAGTGAGCGTAACTGTTCGATGGGGCACCTAGTACCACTAGAGGATCGGAAACAGAAAGGTAGTCCTCTGCTCCTTTTGCAATAGCCTCCTTCCAGCGTCGCCCAGACATTGTGGTAGCTTCACTGGTGGATATAATGAGGAACAGCTGACCCACTCGCAAGACCTGGATGTCGATAATATCCGCGGCCCATGCATAAGGTTCAGTTAGAGTGCCGATATCTAATAGCACGTCCTTGGGACTTTGGCACTGTTGCTGCTCTTTGCTGGGCTGGTGAATAACTGCACGCGCAACTTTCCACAGGGGGTTTCGTCCAGCTGGACCAGTAACATTCTGGGTAAAGTCAAAGGCACCAGGTCCGTCTGTAGTTCCAGCGGCAAAAGAGTATCCCATAGCCGCAGGACAAGTCGTCAGCGTACTAGAGTTGAACGGCGATGGGAAAGTGTAGCCATTCATGTCTTGGTACACATGGAAAGACTTCACCGCTGAACCTCCAGTGATTTTGATAGGGGTGGTATCCATTTCTTCGTAAAGCTTCTTTGCTGCTGAGTACTGGCGGCGCCCAATCTCAAAGCAGCTCTTCGCTCCGTTGTCTTTCTCACGGAAGAAAGGACCTCGACCATGGCAATCCTCGTTTCTGCCACCACAAGTGCTATCTTCATATCGACACATCTCTCCGGAGCCGTCTTCGCACCAAGCCCCTAGGATATTAGGGGATGTGTCCCCGACATTCGCTTGGGAGAATCCAATTACAGCATCGTCAGTGAACCTCGCATCGCCATCGACGCTGCGCTCGAAGAGGTAAGCTGCAACACCTTTGTTATCACCACTGACCAGAGTGTTGTTGTTGTACATAGATGTGCCATGAACAGGGAACCATGTTAGGATGGCCGCTGTTTTGTTGTCGGATTCGCGATCAAACCGAATGAGGGAGAGCGATTTTTCAACATTGGAAGCATACCGCGCTCGTTCCTCCTCGGGGTTATGCTCGTAGGAAAAAGGACTGCGGTTAATATTGGTGTCTTCCAGGTCGATGGATCCAAAAGAGAGCCGACCCGGCGCCAAGTTCTTATGGGCACGGATGATTGATAGAATAGTGCCGTCGACAATGGCTTGATAGCTTTGCTTGTCAAAGCCTAACGAGGGGATCTGAGGCAACAAGTAGTTCATCCACGCTCCAGGCCCAGAGTGCGAATGTGTCCCTGTCATTGCGACGTTGTGTTCGCCGTACCGTGCATACTTCCCACCGAGCGCAGTGAGACCCTCTAGGACCCCATGTCGCACGGCCGTGTCACCCGTAAGTGTATCAAGAACCAGGTACACAAAGGCTTCATCTGGCTTATTTGGATCTGCAAATATGAAGGCGCGAGAATACAGCCTCTGCTTTAGACCCGCGCCTAGTTGGTCCAAGCTAGCGTAGCCAGCGAGAGCAATCTCCACAACGGGTCTAGTAATCATATTAGCAATTTTGGTACATGGATATGTCGAGATTTAAAGCATAAACATACCCAGTCACGTCTGCCTTGCCTGCTCCGACCAGAAAGATATCATCAGCTGCTGCCGCGCTCGCCCTGCTTTTCCACTGGTTGAAGTTTGAACTAAAGCTAGGCAAAGGCGACTGTGACTGGCTATCGAGTTTAAATACCGCAATCAGCTGCAAAAACACCAGAACCGCAAGAGCCACCCCAGCAAAAGTAATGCCCATGCGAAAGTTAGCCATTATTGTGAGTGCTTGCCAATATATCACAAGTGATATAGAGTTATGACATCTGCAGAAAAGATACGCTGAGTAACTGTAGCCCTTGAAAAGTTGAAATCCCCCAAGGGAGATACGGGTTCTTATACAAATGCACTAGTCGGGGATACAGTGGGAAGACGAACGAGCTACCTGCGAGTGCAGAAGATCATTGCCCAAGTACCCCCCAAGGCTGGGAAAGAAGCCGATCGTTAGTGTGCATGAAGTACTAGGTGACATTCGTCTAAGCGATGTTAGGTCATTCATTCCAGGGTTGAATTCCGCACACCCAAAAGGGAATAGACTTTTGCTGGCCCCTGCACAATGAGATGTGCTCGTGTGCTGACTGCACATGTGAGGACTGGGTTACCTCGATGTGTAGCCAGTCGGTGAGCTGGGAACTCGCCTTAGTACTCAGGTAACTCGCGTAAAATCAATCCAAAACAGATAGGATCATCGTTGCAGTCAGGAGAGCATTGTAGAGAACAATGCCATTCGCCAGGCATTTCCCCGGACTCCCCAAACCCTGGTTTTTGCTGCAGCAACAGATACATATCCCATGACTCGAATGATGTTTGAGTGCATTCATATATATTAATTACCCTACAAAACAGGTACACTCTTCACCTCGTTTGTTTTTCTACCTCGGCGCATACAAAAGTCGAGGTCACGTGGCGCTGGGGATAATACTAGCTGAGTCAGTGACTCTCATCTCGCCGCCTTCTTCACCGCCTTCATGTAGCAATGGTTCTCAGATTAATCTACTGGTCTTCATCTTTGACATCCGGACAAGAACATCACTCAAAATGCCATTAATCAATGAATCTCATGACTCTCTGCCGTGTATGTACCAAGAGTGGTCAAGAGACCTGCATTTAGAACTCAATCACTAACCTTCTAAGATATCGACACGGCGCCCACTGCGTCCGCGCAAGCGCAAGCGCAGCAACTCATCAACGCAGAGCTCACCCCAGAGCACGCCTCCACAATGCACCCCTGGATCCCGGAAGCGCCAGAACCCAAATTCTCTCAATTCATGCAACAAGAGCTCGCGCGCAAGGCGCAAGGAGCACCTCTCACAGGCGGAATCGATCTATCCCGTTACGAAGCACCAGAGGCCCCGACTCGCACATCAGACACCGATATGCCCGACCTAGACACATGGCGCCAGACTTTACAGAAGGCATATGCGTCAAGTTCGCACCTGTCCAAGCGCCATGAGAACCTGGCTCTGCTGGAAGAACATGGCAAGAACGCTTGGCTTATTGGGAATTCACAGCTTGAGGAGATACTCGGCTCTCTTGAGAAAGAGTTGGCAGAGACGAAGGAGGCTTCTGAGGAGGTAAACAAGCAGAGGAAGATCGCACAGGAGGCTAGCCAGGGTGAGCTAGTCAGTCTAGAGGAGACGTGGAAGCAACGTCTCGGGGCGATCCTTGATGTTGAGGTGGCATCTGAGCAGCTGCGCATGCAGCGTCTTGACTATATGCGTCAAGTAGCTCAGCAACAGGCTCGCTAAGGGGGAACTTTCGTCTTGTCTGTGTACTATCGTTCTGGGAATTGGAAGCTTATCATTTTAGCGACCTTCCGCTAGCTGAGGTATTCATGTTCATGGTTGCACAGTCTGCCTGGTGGAACGCTTGCATGGTTTAGTGCCATGTGTGCGACTCGGGGGGTTTACCATGCCCTTGTTCCTTCGTCCATGAACACCTTGGAAGGTGGTATATGGGTGTCGCTCTTGCTTTTGCGCCGAGGACTCCTGTTCGCCCACACAGCTTATCACCATTCGGCTCTCAGTGTGTTTCTGCGGAGTGTCCCGAGGTTAGTGGCTCGAATTACGACTATCTATGGGGTTTACCAAACCTCATACCAAGCTCTAACAAAAAAAAGCTTTTGCATCCAAATGAAGATTGAGGAATGATGAGACCTTGATATGGCTGAGCACTGCTGGTCGGCTCCTGCTATTCAAACATTGTAAGCTGGAAATTTCAGAAGATTTAATGGGTGATATCTCTGATATCTCCTACCAGAGCCTTTTTCAGGGTTCTCTTCAAATATGATTCCATTTCACGCCACGCCTTGTTTCAAGTAGAAGTAAACTCCTAAAACCAAGTACAGATTGAATTGCACGCCAAATCATGCTCATGAAAAATAACACGGTTAGCTCTTATACTCAGATCAATTAGATCGGTCAAACCAAAACCCTCCTCGCAACACCCTCGGCGCAACTACCTCAACATCAACACCATCTTGCAAGACCTTCGGCCCAACTACATATTCGTACCCGCCTCAGCCCCCTCCCTCACGGCCTTCGTATTCCAATCCACAAGCCGCCGACACAGACCCTCGAGAGTGCTCAGAGGCGGGTTATACCCTAACCCACCCATCTCAGGCGCCAGCTTCGCGCGCGAATCATCAGCAAACACATGGACATTGATGATCGAAAACAGCGACGGCTGAAGTTGCGCAATATCCCCCGACAACCTCGGCAGAAACCAAGAGAGATATTTATACTGCAAGAAAGTATACAGCTCAATAAAATACGCCGTAACCAACAACGGCAAGGGCTGCACCTCGGGAAACGCAAGCGGCGTTTTAGACAACGTCGTGAGTAGCGTGTACAGATCATCAAATGCGATCGCCGGGTTGGGATCAGTAACGGTGAAGGCCTGGCCACCTGTATTCGGGAGCTTCGAACCAGGCTCGCTCTGCTGGATCAAACGCTGTTCGTACAGGAGGTGTGCGATCGAGACGTTTTCAGCGTGTACGAAACTCTGCAGGATCGGACGAGCCCAGGTCGGACTACCTCCGTTCTGGAGATAAACACCCGTGATGATATTGTTGGCTTGGCCGCCTGTGCCATATACGCCGTTTGTAGGGCGGATACAGCCGGTGCGGAAATTTGTTGCCGGGTCATCTGCTTCGCGGACGAGGCGCTCTGCTTCGGTTTTGGTTACAGCGTAGTTGCTGAAGAATTGGTCGTGGGATTCGGGCAGTTTGGTGCTGTCGTTGATTACTTGGATTACGCGCTTTGGCTGGGTCGCCCACGGCGCGATCCAGAAGCTTGGCTGGTGCAGCGCGATGGAGCCTGAGGATGTCCAGATGAAGGCTGTGGCGCCGGCGGCTCTTGCGGCGTTCAGGACGTTCCGAGTGCCGTCGATGTTAACTTTGCTGCTGAGTGGTAGGAAGCTCTTGAGTCGGTCCTGGGGTCGGATTATGGCTGCGGTGTGGTAGACTGTTAGGGGGAGGTTGGTGACATTGGCAGCCCATGGCTCTTCGAATGCCGTTGTTACTGCGAGCTCGTCGGTGATGTTGGTTTTGATCCAGCTCACGCCTTTGTTAAGGACGTCCTGCTCTGGGGAGACTAGATCTAAGATGCGAATGGCCTTGGGGTCTTCGCCCCTTGCGAGGAGATGTGAGACTATCCATGCGCCAACTAGACCTATAGTTTGGAGAATCAGTACATGGATTTGAAGAGTCTCTTGTATCTGTACTTACCATTTCCGCCTACGATCACATATCGTCGGGATTGTTTTGGTGGCAGGCTCTTAGTCACGTCAATAGGGGCTTCCAAGCTCTTTTTATAGGCTGCTTCTATTTCTTCGACCGTCCACCGATGAGGTGATAGTTTCCGCGCCTCTTCGGGGACTAATTTCATAGCAGAGTTAACATGCCACATATAGAGAGCACCCAGCCCAACCAGGCTGGCTGCTATAAGCCACGTCATGATAGTTGGACAGTTGCAGAATACTTTTTCCAAGGTTGCAGTCCCACAGAGGGGTTTAAAGGAACGTTGAAAGGGAGTACAAACAAGTTGTTTGCCATAGGGCTGTTTGGAGGTCTAAATTCAAAGCAGCCTGTTTCAGATAGGATATTCAAACGTGATCTGATCTGATTCAGATTCCAAGATTTCGGCAGGTCGCTTAGACCTTAGTTCGCTTCGGTTATGTTGAAACAAGCGGCCTGAGACCCCTTGGCCAGTGAGAGCGCCTCATTTGGAGCAAAGTGTGGAATTATCGAACCCATTCTGTTTGTCACTAAAGAGATTTGGCAAATCTATGGTTGGAAGTGCAATATAACCAAGGAAAGGTTATATTGTATCCATGGATCTGATATTAAATGAATTATGACTTTCGGCGATTTCTTTATAGATCAGAATATGGTATGAACATGTACATATTAGGGTAAAAGTCGGAATCGGATACCTTCCGCCATGTTACCTAGTTATCTATGTATGTAGAAATATGTTGTTGAGATTGAAATAGAAGTCCCATATTATTTTCTTTTTTGCCTTTTTTTTTTTTTTTTTTTTCAACCGGCTTTTTCCCGGTTCTATTACCGGCCCACTTTGATCTAAACGTCCCAAAATTGATATCTATATCTCGACTCGTTACTCCGTACTTCGTATTCCAAAGTTAAAGTATAATTGAATGTAGTTTGGATGTCCGTAGTTGAAATGCCAAATAGAAATACCTACATATATTGCACCGGGCAGTATTCGGCAAACCGGCACACTACCTAGGTAGAACCCACATGTACACTCTTTCGGGCCTAATAGGCCGTGTGGAGACAAATTGGGTCGGAACAAGTTCTGCCTTAGAAAGATATCACGCCATGGATCCCTTCGCCCATGGGGAAATCCCATGCCAAGGGTTTGTACGATACAGAGCAAGTATGGGATATAAGGGGAAGCCAATATTCTGCCCTATCTATGCAATGTACACTCTACGGAGTAGGAAAAGAAACTATCCGTCTTTGTTCGGCGCTGTAGATCATCTTCTCGGCACAGCACCAATCTTGCAAGCCGTTCAAGCGCTACAAGCCCAGCTCTTCTTCGAATATGCCTATCACTGACTTTCGGCCCCACCTTCGAAAAATTCCGAGTTTCAAATGATAAGTGTCTTCGATTTATATCTTTTGTTCTACAACATAATTTGTGTCAGCTTGGGGGCTTGTGGTTGATACTTAAAGCAACCTCGGCTTCGGGATCTCGGCCTACATTGGCAGCATTTTCACCATATCTCAATAAAGTAATAGAGAACGATACACTCTACTACTACAGCCTTATCTCGGGGCTGAAATCCGAAACCTGAGGGAGCCTTTACTCCTATTTCCCCTATTTTCTTCACTAAAACCCCTAATATTGGAGTAACCGGCTCATTTGATCTCCGGTATACACCCGAATAAGCTCCCCGATCACTGTATCATTGCCTAGAAGGCGATTCGTTCAGGGAATGGCAGCTCAACACTCCAATTCGGAGGGCCAAGATAAATGGCCTCAGAACACTGAGGGGGTGTCCCAGGACACAGACTCTATCGAGTCCATTTCCACGGTAGACACACAGACCGACCGCGATGCGCTAGGAAAGACATTGACAGCTCGTGCCTCACGAACCTCGCATATGTCACTGTCGGAGCGTGTAACGACAATCGCAACCAATGCCACCGCTGACCCCGACTACGAGGTCGACTGGGATGGCGACGATGACCCCGAGAACCCCAAGAACTGGAATTTAAAATATAAGTCCATGGGCATCGTGTTTCTATCGTGGAATACTCTCATTGTGTAAGTATCTATCTTGAAGTTTTGAAGCACGAGGTTCTCTAGCTAACAAACCCGGAAGCGTGTTATATTCAACTTCTTATACATCAGGTATTACATTAATGGCCGAGGAATTCGGCCAATCCGGGACTATCGTCACCCTTGGTTTGACCTTCTATCTGTTTGGTCTTGCCATTGGGTCCATGTTCATGGCCCCGTTGAGCGAGGTCTACGGACGAAAACCTGTCTGTGTAATTTGTCTTGCCGTGTTCACAGTCCTAATCATCCCCTGCGCGCTCGCGAAGTCTGTCACGGCACTGATCGTCGTTCGGTTTATTGCCGCTTTCTTTGGCAGTGTTATGATCTCTACGGCGCCCGGTATGGTGGCTGACTTGGTAGACGATGAACACCGCGCTCTGGCGATCTCTGTTTGGAGTATCGGCCCACTCAATGGACCAGGTTTGTTCTTCGCCTATTTTCTTTTCCGACAAAATGAGTCCTTTTCTAACAGGATATAGTCATCGGCCCTGTTATCGGAGGGTTCGTCACTCAATATCTTGGCTGGCGCTGGATGTGCTGGATCGCGCTCATTCTCTCCGCTATCGCTTTGGTCTTTGCAATCCTCCTCAAGGAAACCTACGCACCAACCATTCTCCAAAAGAAAGCAGCTAGACTCCGCAAGGAGAGCGGCGAGCCCCGCTGGTGGAGCCGCTACGACCAAAAGGCGAGCCTTCCCGAGATCCTCAAGCTGAACCTCAGCCGGCCATTTGTCATGGCAGTCACCGAGCCAATCTGGTGAGTTTCTTGGACTTCTACATCTCACAGCAATTCACAAAACATGAAATTAACCCAATCAGCATTTTCTGGAATATCTACATCGCAATCATCTATGGCATCCTGTACCTCTGCTTCGTAGCTTACCCAATTGTCTTCCGAGATATCCGCGGTTGGCAGCTGGGCATGTCTGGGCTCGCCTTCCTAGGCATCGGACTCGGCGTCCTCCTCACAATCGCCTGCGAACCTTTAATCCGGCGGCTAGTCAACAGCCACCCCAAAGATCCAGAGACGGGAAAACCACACCCAGAATCAATGGTCGCGTTCGTCTGCATCTGCGCAACAATTATCCCAGTCGGTGAGCTCTGGTTCGCATGGACATGCTCCCCAGCCTCGATTCACTGGATCGTGCCCATACTCGCGGGTATTCCGTTCGGCGCGGGAAACACTGGTGTCTTCATCTATGCGTCCAACTACCTGACTCACAGCTACGGCATGTATGCTGCTTCTGCTTTGGCGGGTAATTCGGTTATTCGGAGTATCCTCGGTGGTGTCCTACCTCTTGCTGGCTCTTCTATGTATGCCAGTCTGGGGCCGAATTGGGCGGGCACCCTGCTTGGGTTGTTGGAAGTTGTGATTGTGCCGATTCCGTTTGTGTTCTATAAGTATGGACATAAGATTCGTATGAAGAGTCCTCTCATTGTGCGCATGCAGGAGGAGAAGACGAAGCTGGAGGGCAAGCGGGCCAAGAGGCAGCTTCGGCTTCAGCAGCTGAATCAGGCCGATGAGAAGAAGGTGGAAGAGGCGGTTTAAGGTTGCTTCTTTGATGACCTTTTTTTTTTTTTTTTTGGTGTCTGGTGTTCTGATTTACGTCGTGATACCCCTCGCCTTGTATCCGAGGTGCTCGAAAAGTAATTATATAGCAAAATGTCTAATGCAGAGACGCTCCATTAGTGCGTGATTTATTTGGGCTCCATGTGATCTTCTGAGCCACTACAGATGTTTCCTTAATGGGTGAACTGTATCATCCGGTCGACATGCTGAGAATTGCAAAGGATTCGCTCATACTCCCCGATGGAAATAGCTCCCGCCGGAAAGACCATAATCGCCTCGACATACACCGGACGAGGGGGAATCGCAGAAGGCCTCTGATTTGGCCGATTCGCGTCGCCGGGAGTCGGAGTGAATGAAGACGGCAGTGACAGTGGCGGCACCGGCTCCGACTCTCTAACATAGCCCACGACATTCAGCCATGTCCCTACGTGCAATTCTTCTGCCGTCAAGTCCTCAAGGAGGGCATTGATGTCGACAGATACAGAGCTTGGAGCTGTCTTGCTGCGTGGATAGTTGTGTTCCAATATCAAATGGCCGGTAGTGATGGTATAATGTGTCACACTATGTGTACACAAGAACGGAAATCATCGTTAGTATTGGAGAGCCTCGACTTAATACTATTTTGTTCTCTGTTCTGGGCCTGACGCACCAGCCAAGAAAGCGGATCTTCGAGTCCGCCTGTAGAGATGAGAGATCGGAGAGGAACATGCGAGTCGAGGGGCGCGGCCCATTCATCTCTGCGCTAGTTGAAGAATATGCTTGACATTGTAGAAGTATGAAAATTGAAGAAAAGAATAAGATGCAGGTCAACAGGTCACAAACACCACGGTTTTGTTGGTGCACGTGACTGGCCTTAACCGTGTATGTCATAGGCTCAGCGAGGGGAAAGTCGGGCTCCCCTCCACTTTAGATTCATCCAGAAATTATCCTTGGGAGCGCTCTCGACGAGTCCGTGTGCTCCAAACCCCTTGGTCATTCGGGGCTTATTTTCCGCCCTTCTCTTACTTCGTTTGTCAGCTCACTGGCTTTGCCTGGAGCCTATCGCTCCACCTGACTTGCAGCAAAGAAAACAACCAATTCAGTCTTGCCTCCTCACTCACCCCGGATTTTCAGCCGCTGGTCTCCTTTGGACTTATTACCTGCTCACCGGGGCTTATCCTGGTTATCTACTCCCTTCGATTTCCAGTTACACAGACACCGACATCAAAATGTGGTCGTGGTTTGGCGGGGCCGCCGCTCAGAAGCGGAAGGATGCCCCCAAGAACGCTATCCTACAGTTGCGCGAGCAGTTGGATATGCTGCAGAAACGCGAGAGGCACCTCGAGACCCAGATCTCAGAACAGGAGGCTATGGCGCGCAAGAACGTTAACTCAGATAAGAATGGTATGGTTGCGGATCTTGCAGATTGTTGCCGGGCATCTATTTGAGAGTTGCGGATAGTGGCTAACTATATGTTCCTCTTACTATCGTGTTGAATAGCCGCCAAAAACGCCCTCCGACGCAAAAAGGTCCACGATAAGAATCTCGAGCAGACAACAGCTCAGATTATGCAGCTCGAGCAGCAGATATACTCCATCGAAGCCGCGAATATCAACCACGAGACCTTGGCTGCTATGAAGCAGGCCGGCGCCGCTATGAAACAGATCCACGGTGGAATGAAGCTCGAGGATGTCGACAAGACGATGTACGTTGCTACCGATCCCTTGAGCCTTATCTATCATATTGTCCTAGCGTTATTATATTACAGCCATACTGATAATTCGCAGGGAGGAACTCCAAGACCAGCATGCCCTCAGCGCCGAGATCGGAAGCGTCATTACCAGTTTCCCTATCGGCGAACAGCCGGACGAGGAAGAGCTCGATGCCGAATTGGAGGGTCTGGAGCAGGAAGCTATGGACGCAAAGATGCTCCACACCGGGACCGTGCCCGTGGGCAGTCAACTGGACCGGTTACCAGCTGCGGGGAATACAGATCGTAAGTGGGAACAGAGCAGATATCACACATACCGTTCACTGACCAACTTGTCTATAGTCAAACAACCCGCCAAGGCACAAGAGGAAGACGACGAGGAAGCCGAGCTTGCAAAGCTGCGCGCGGAAATGGCCATGTGACAACCTCTTACTTCCCACCACGCGACCAATGCAGCCTCATTTCTGTTGAAGTCTCACCCTTTTGCTCTTCCTTGTTCTTTGTCTTACCCTCGCATGCATGACCCGGCCATTTTATCAAGCAAGCCTTTTTCTCTTTTTGGTTCTCAGTGCATCAGCACCGGGAACCCTTCTTTATTACCTCTTATCTCTCTTGTTATTTCTCTACCATCCCCTCCATATGAGCCGACACTGCCTAGGTATCTCTGAGGGCTCACGCCGGTCTGCCTTGTCTTGTCTTCTGTCACTTTTTCTATCTGGCTGTTCCACTCCTCAACGCCCTTTGTTAAGCCAACTCCCTCGATCTCTTGGTTCCATGTCTATTTTTGCTTCCCTTTCTTTGAAATGGAGTTTTAGATGACCTTGGTTTTCATTTCTTCTATTTATTCGTGTAAGCTAAGTTATTAATTTCAAATTTTCACCTTGGGGTATGCTTCCACACAGAATCATAAGTTCAGTGTTTTTTACTGAGGCAATACCATAGAAAATGGCAGTATTAAAAGCTGACTACCAAAAGTGACCTTTCGTAAAATGGCGTTGGCGTGGTGCCATTAGCAAAATCGCGGTGCCAATAGTCATAACCTATCTAAAAGTAAGCTAACGCTAAAATAATAGAGGGAAATCTTACGAATAGAAGGCTCGATATCTAGGCCGAGATGCCTTCGAAAAATTATAGCAACTCATATTAAGGCTACTAGCATCTTAGATATAATGAGATAAGAGAGGATGCCCGATCATTTTCTGAGTGCCACTTCGTACTGTAATAGCCAAAGAGCATCCGGTGACTGCGGATTACCCTGGTAGGGCTGCGATTTCTCGGTTGACCAATTCAAACAGACGGGTGATCTGCTTTGTCCTTGAAAAACCTTTGCGCAAATGGTATTGACACTTTCTAGTGCATTGGCTTCTGTCATCCCAGCGGCCCTTCGGAGTTGTTGCACTACTGCACTGCTGACAGATCGTAGCCGGAGCATCTTCGAAAGAGTTGCATCAGAGACTCCGAGCGGATTGTTTATAATTTCTTAAGGAACCCAGTCATCGTCGATGGGAAGGCAGTGTTCGATTGTTACCTTGTTTATTGCTCTTGTATCCACTCCATAACTCGCAAGGCAATTTATGATCGTTTTGGAAACTGCCGCTTGGAGATTGTGCTGACTTCTGATGTGTGTTAGTCATGGTGAGTCTTCTGAGTATCTTCGGCGACGCAGCACGAATACAGGAGACGGCGTGCCAATGCAACTGTTCGATTGACCCCGGGAAGTCATCGCCGTAAAATGCTTATTGAAAGGCAACAAATGGGATGTCATGTCTCAAATTCTAGGGTTTAAAATTGCAGAATTGCTTTGCTTCACTCGGAGTTCGGGCGGAGAGGGAGGGAGGTGGTTGACAGTGGCGGAGGTGAAGGAATGGAAAAGTGAAGATGAGATAAACGGGGATTGGGGCTCATGACGGACGCGATATAATATTGAAAGTGCATGGAGTAGCACCTAGAATGTATCTTCTTCAGGCAAACAATGACATGTGGGCATATGTTTGACCTAATTCCCAACCTAATGACGTGATGTACAGCTGGCAGTCGGAGCCATATTGGATGCGTTATATGTGAACTACAGCTTCATATCTCAACGGCAAAATATGCTTCAATAACCTTTTTGAAACCGATAGAAAGTCAATCAGAAGTGGGTCTTTGTTGATATTCTAAGACGTCGCTACATAATACTTTGAGCTCTGACAACAGACATCAAATCGGGCCTATGGCGCAGCGGTAGCGCGTGAGATTCCAGACCTCAAGGTCATCCGTTCAAATCGGGTTGGGCTCAGCATTTCTTTTTGTTAAGTCTTCATTCTTTCCCCAATGCCTTTTTTAAGGGTATTACTAGATTGACCCCAAGTATGGAGTAGGTACCTACGATCTACATAGAGACACGCAATAAGATCAAGTCACTTTCGTCCGCACCCACCGAGATAGACACCGAGATAGACACCGAGTCCCGAGCGTAGATATGGAGAAAACGCGTGTATAGACCTATGGTAGATTAGCTTAGGAATCGGGCAGAATATACGACTTTTTCTGATGGTAAAGGAAATTTTTTCACTATGTAAACTAGAAGTGGGCAGAATCTTTGGCAGAACCTTGGAATCTAGTGTCGCACCAAATTTGGAAAGCGGTACTGAACTTTCATGCAGGAGGGATAATTCTAGGTGGCAATCCCCATTTTGATTAGGATTAGAGTCTTCATTTAATTTCAGTATTCCTGTTTCGCAGCTAAAATATGTAAATTCGGGCCTATGGCGCAGCGGTAGCGCGTGAGATTCCAGACCTCAAGGTCATCCGTTCAAATCGGGTTGGGCTCAACATTTCTTTTTGCCAAGCGTTTATTTTTTGGCAATAAAAAAAATTAAACTCCAAATATTCTTTGGATTGGTATTAGAGTATTCATTTAATAGTCTCAGTAGGTCTGTTTTGCAGCTAGTAAGCCTTGGATAGATTAGGATATACTTAGGGCCAAGGTTAAAAGAGGACTCTATAGTTTTATCTAGTTATTTGGTTAAGTTTGATATGTTAAGGTTTACGATATATATGACGGAAGCTTTTGAGGTAAGATATATCAAGCGTCTTGTTACRTTAAAAGTAGCAGTTATAACTAAATACCACTAAAAATATAATCCACTTATAGAAGGGTAAATGTAAAGAAACTACCTATTTCTTCTAATATAGGAAAGGGGTTTCTGGTATAGTGTTGATCCCATAACATGTTATGTTGTAGACATACATGGTGGGGACACCTGCATATATATACCACTGCAACGAGTCAGTCCATGGGAATTGATTTTGCTAAGACATTTTGGTCTAATGATTAAATGTTAGAGCAGTGGCTGACGTACCTCAATAGTAAGACTGTTGAAATCAGCTTTATATCCATTCTTTTCACAGCTTGACTTGTAGATCATCAGCACACTACTACGGCTAGAAGATGGATGGGGCTATTTCTACATGGCTGCTTCGCTGGGATAGCATAATGTTGTACTTGAAAAAAGGTTGGTTCAATATTATCTAAAGGCCCACCACTCGAAGCCAGTCATATAGATACAGCGTTCGAAGATTGGAAAAGAGAAGAACCAGTCAATACATCATGGAGATAGGCAAAGATCTACCCAAGGCATATGTCATGAAAGCGAAAAGACTCGGAAGCAGAAAGAAGAAAGAAAAAACTCCAGCGGCTTTTGCCTGCCATGTCCAGCCACCCAGCCCATGCTAACCCATAAATTTCGCCGACGCGCAATAATCCCAAAGAAAAAAAAAAAAAAAGAAAATAAATCAATTACAGGATTTACGGGTACCAGGCGTAACTCTTGGTTGGCTGAGTACGCTCACCATCCTTGGTCTCACTAGTCCACCTGGACTTCCATTCAACCTCCTGTGCCGCAGCATCAACGAGAGCTTCCTTGCAGTCTGGCGGAAGCAACTCGAGGATCTCTGGAGTCATGAACTCGGGATGCTCGGGGTTGGCGACGCTGACCAGGCCGTTGGGGCCAATATCGTGCACATCACCATCAGGGCCCGGGATGCCCATGTTTGAATATGGCGGGGATTCATAGACGATGTCCTGGATGACGTAGCGATCGTGGAGGTGAACAGGGACAGGTGAGAAGGTAGTGGCAAGGCTTTCAGTGGTAGTCTCGTGGGATTCTTGGGTATTGTGGGAGGTTTGGTTCTCATCGCCGGAAGGAGAGCCTCCATTGGAGAGGTTCAATGAATTCATGTTCGTCGCCAACTCGGTCGGAACGGATGCTGGAGCTGGGGAAACGCGTTCCCATCGGGCGTGGGTTGGCTGCATGATCTTCGGGTGCTGCATGATATTGGTGTGGACATCATACACACCACCCAGATTCGAACGGCGCACCGCGGCGAGCTTCGAGTTAAAGTTGCTATACTATGCATTAGTCGACAGGTCCCAATGTGGTTCTCGCTTTAAAATATAGACCCACCTTGCAGCCCGGGCATGCTCGAGCATCCAGTTGTCATCAGTAACCGGCACACGGCGTTTCTTGGTATCAACTGGTTTTCCACCAACAAGCGGGACCGCGGGCGCATTTGTGTGATAAACACTGCTTGCGCCGTGCCAGGCGACATACTGATTCCTGTTGTAAGTTTCTCCAGGTCCAGGCAATCTGTCTTCCGGAACGGCCAGCTCGCCTTCCACATCACCGCGCTCGCGAGCAGCGGCTTCGTCATAGTCGTCGGTGATCTTCTTACCACCAACAATGATTTTTGCGCCGAACTCGCGGAACACCGAGCGCGCCGTGACAACACCAATAGCTCGTCCCTTATAAGAGTGGGGGATGAGATCACGTTCAATCAAATCACGCTTGGCGTCATCATCAATGATAATCTTGTACAACATCTTGTGCTTCTGGAAGAACAAGTACGAGTCACGGAAGCCAATGCAGCGGGCCGGTTCAGTCGATAACATGTAGAGGCGGTCTCCGCGACCAAGAATCTTGAAGGTACGGACTCGATACTCACGCCCGCCTTGTAGGTGGCCATTCTCGTCGACTTTAGTAGCACCAATTGGGTCGGGCGGAATCGACACTTCGTCGTTGATTACATCCATCATGTTTCCTTCCTTGTCAACAGGCACCTGGGTGAGATGGGACGGGCCGCGGTTGCGTGCCCAGCGTCCACCGCTAGCAGCAGGACGACCACGGCGTCTTTTAACTGGAGTAGTGACTCGAAGTGGTTGCTCGCCGTCGGCTGGATTCCATTCAGGCCGAGGGTACTTGGGTGGACGACCAATGCGACGCTTGCCGCGAGGCGGAAGTGATGGGCGGCCAGGTCCGTAGGAAGGTGTGTTGTCTGTGTCGGCAAGGATTGAATCTTCTGCGGGGGTCGCAACACTCAATTCTTCCTCTGGCTTGGGGGTGGCGGGTGTTTCGGTAGCCTCAACCTCTGCGCTTTCGGCTTCAGGTTCAAGTTCATGTTTAGATTCAGGTTCAGCCTCGAGTTCGACGTCCGGATCTTTTTCGGGGGAGTCTTCTTGTTCAGCTACGGGCGAGGAGGGGTGAGAAGAAGGGACGTCGACCATCTCCTCATCAGACCCATCTGGAATTGAAGGTACATTTTCTAAAGTTGGTTAGTCGCAAACGCGTCTAAGGGGAGGGTGAAATTCAATGCATAGTAGGGGAAGAAGCGGATGTTGGCGATGCGGGCCAAGATATGGGTTAGGATCAACTCACTTATCGACTTTGCAGCTGCCTGAGCGGCCGCTCTTAGCTTTCGTGGCATTTTGTCGATAGTTGGTCGATATGCTGGGGAAGCGCAAATGGGGAGGAATAGCTGTTTTGCGAAGGGCCGAAGTTTTTCCGGGCGCCCTACAATCTGCAAACGCGGCAAACACTAAAAAGTGCAAACAAGGCAAACTACGTATCATCCCAATGACGTCATATGCTCTTCTTCAACGGAGCATTTCGGGCTGGCGGTTGATCGGCAAACATTCTGCCTCTGGCTGTCTTTTTCCATCTTTGTTCTTTTCCAATTCTAGACTCCCAACCGCCATTGCCGTCTCAAATTGCCCGTGATAAATTGATATCATAGGTTCCCCGCATGGGACAGCATCTCGGGCTTTGTGTTACCCCCTCGTTGGCCTGTCCGGGAGTGCGGGGATTCAATATTCAAGATAATTTCATCTATGGATCTACATGTTGACAGAACCCCGTAAATACTCACCGGTCGTTTATCGCACCGTTCCCTCCCGAATAACATTGCCATTATTGGGTGTCAATTGCATCCATCTAACACAGAGACGACTGCATCGAAACGCATAGGTTAATGGCTTGTGTAACCACTAACCTCATTTTCTGCCTCTATTTGCAGTCAATCTCCAATATCACATGCGAGAGATAGCTCCTGACTCAAACCCCCTAAGAGGCTTGAGCAAACTATATCCCGGGTCAGTAGCAAAGTCGCTTAGGAACATGTTTCAATCACAGTAGCGAGTCATCGCTTCGACCAGGTTGGTTATGGACAATATTTGAATTGGCTCTACTAATAGAAGTTCGAATAGCATATCATATTAATCCATATCTTTTTCCCCCTCTTTTCCCTAGCAACCGAGGAAACGTGAATGGTTAATATAAGAACGCAATCAGAAAAATATTTGTTCTGATCAAGTATAATTTCTGCAGACAGCTGGAAGCTTGAGAAAAACCAGGCTGAGTGGCTTTCAAGGGTGCTTACTCTGTTGCACGGAGTACAAGCCCGCAGATCATGTCCCAGTGCAGATGACCTACAAATTCAATCGAAACTCGGACTCGGTCTTGTGCATAACGGAAAATGCACATTGAAATCATGCAGGTCTCGGCTGTACATCGAAGTAGGTTGTATACCACAAAGATTGTCGAGATATCCAGTATGAACTGCACGGACTCATGGTAAATGCAAATGAATACGCACCTTTTATCATGGAAGTCCAGGACGATGAAATCAGATATCATCCTTGAACCGATGTCCTGGATCTTTATTTCCATAGCATATCATTCGTCATACTACATAAACCCAAGGGAGGTTGCGGAAGGTAAGCGTCGATCACCTCTCGATTCCCTCCACCTATTCGAGGCCTTGCATACTATAATCTGAGGGGCCAAAACGGAGATCGGCAATAGCTCTCTAGTGTCTCTTTTCCTTCTACAATTCATTGCACAGTCGTAGGAAGCTCACTTCTGTGGCACGTACATGATTCATGCACGACCCGGGTCTTAAATCCGCCGAACCACATATTAGTGCAGAGGCTGGGACCTCACGGCGCGCGCCGATGACGCATGTGGAGGCCTGGGAGCATCCCACTGCGACCACAGCATATCTCACAATTTCACCTGGTATGCAGATGCAAGGGGAGCTGAGGGCTCGTCCCGGGCCACATTGAAAGCTGAGAGTCCACACAATCTCGCGATATGTGAATGAGTACTTGATCTATGGGTTTCACAGCCGACTGTATTTCATTCATTGAAAAGCATAGGGGATTTTGTATTAATTGGCTGCGTACAGATAAACTAAAAATATATACGTGCTATGTCGAGTCATATATATACTACTAGGTAGAACATGGAAACCATTCGAATATACCTACATGTAGGTAAGAAGCGGATTACATCGTATACATCGATGTTGTCATCAGATGCAACAATAAGATACCCCGCTATACGAGTGGAGATGGAGATTCGGAGAACGATAAGAGAGGGAAAAGGACAAGTATGTACATGTATCAAAGGAAAAAGGGCGCATGCTGAGAGGCGAATTCCTTATTCCTCTCAGCCTCTTTTGGTAAGGTCCACGGGTATAGCCACATGTTCTTGGCCTATTGACATTCGGACTATTGACCGTGACCTGAAAATGAAATCTTATTTCCTTCACATTCTGGAAAGATCAGAATTAATGAAGAGAAAATAGATATTTTCCGGACAGTTATCTCAATATCTACTTAGGTACCTATACCTAGGTATGTACATAGGATGAACAATGTCACTCATATTCTCCACATGACGTTGAGTCTTTTAATTTCTTTTTATATCTTTTTATATTTCTGGTTTTTTGATCTCTGAATTTTAGTAATTTCTCATTTCTCATTTCTCATTCCCCTCTTCAGGAACAATACGGATTAGGAAATAAGGTGTAGATGACTCGGGATTAGAAGACTTTGAAATACAAGAATGCGTCAGTGTCCTATTTTTTAGTTCCGGAGAAACCTTTATCTTAGCTTCAGCTTCATTCAGCTGAGTCATTAAGATTATATCTTATATCTTATATCTTACGAGCTTATGTCCCTTCCAAGGCTAATAATACACAGCCCGGAAACATGGACTATCAATAAGCCTTTTTTTTTTAAAAAAAAGAAATAAAATATTATCTTTCAGTGGGATTCTACATTACCGAAGAGAATCCCACTTCTAAATCCAAAATCGAATCGCCAACTTTTTTTTTCTTTTTCTGTTTCCAACCAAACAGAAATAAAGAATAAAACCGAATTCATTTTCTCGTTGGGGAAAAATCCGAACGGGTTCAAATCCATCCCGCAAACTCCCTTAGCTCATCAAAAAATCCTCATTTCCTTTTTTCCAACTCCCCAATTTCACTCCCCCACTTCTCAGTCCTCCTTCGACTTTCTTGAATGGAAACACAATGGCTGCGCAGAGTGGACCCGTGTTGCACGGCGACGACATGAAGACAATGAAGTGAGTCAACTTCTTATATCTTTTCTTTGGCTTAGGTATTCCTCTTGAAAGGCGGGGTTGAAGAGGGAAAAAAAAAGAGGGTCCACGATCCCCTCACACCGCATTGCATTACAGTCTGTTCTTGTTAGGGTTGACCTGCATGAAACATTGCGTTTCGAGGATGATGTCTTTCGCTCAAACCATCGGTGTCTCGCCTTTCGTCTCGGACCTTGTCGGAATTTGCCTACAACTTTTGAATTGAAGGTTTTATCGGAATCATTTCGTTGGCTAACCTTTAGTCTCAATAGCTCTGGACTGGAAGACGATACTCAAGATCAGATCAGGTCGAATGGTTCTACCCCAACGCCGACTGGAATCGCAACACCTGAACCTGATCCGGTCGACAAGCGTCTGCCTTCCATTATGCACAACTACTTCCAGGTTGGTTCTTTCTCCGGTGATAAAGCGAGTTTGCCGCGGTTATGGTCATGCCTGTCGAAACCTTCTGAGGACCTTCAATCAAATGCGCATACCCAACACTCCTCCGATTCCTCCGAGTCTTTTGTCATGATGGAGCAGGAAGATGGGTCTGATAAGATGGAGGAACATCCCAGTCTGCATACCCCTCCACATTCCTTGTTACAGCACGAGTCGGATGAGATGGAACTCGGGACGAGTCCAGGAGTGTCCTCTATCTTTACAACGCTGAAGAATTACCTCATTTCACCCACACAAACTCCTCCCGAAGACCCTCCTTCCCGTCGTCAAACCTCCCTCCCAGTATCCAGCATCTCTGACGACCCCGTTCTTGCCACACATTTTTCCAATCCATCCCTCCCTCCTACATCAGATGCTTTTTCCCTGATTGAAGCTCCCCTTGTCGACCATGAGAAACCGCATGTCTCAATATCTTCTGAGAATCTAGGCAAGCTAACTGAAAACGTGCCCGATGGGTCGCGTCTCAAGAATACCCCACCTCTTACTCCCCGGGCCATGTCCAACGAGGTCCCAGCCGCCCAGGAAAAGAACGCCACTTCCGCCCCGCAAGAGAGCCCGCAAGAGAGCCCGCAAGAGACCCCACAGTCTGAGTCAAAGCCGGAAGACATGGAAAGCTCCACGGATGAGATTACCATGAAACTCGATGAAGCATTCCCATCCCAGTCCCAGTCTGAGGCTGCGCCTGCGTCTGAAACATCAACATCCCCGGCCAACGGCGCGCCCACGGGCCCGATCAATGGTAAATTGTTTGTTAAGATCACCGATGGTCGAGGACTGCGGCCAAGTTTCGATCCGTATGTGGTTTGTGTATTCGAATGGAATGAGTATATCTCCAAGGGTGCTCGCGACGGCGAGGAGGAAAAGAAACGGCGCCAGCAGGAGTCAGATGCCGAGGAGGCTGCGGGTCGGCCCATGGCCATTCCGTTGAAGACCCGATCTAGCTCTCACAACAGTGCTGTCGAGGGCGATCACAAGGGGCGCACGCCCGTGACAGACCCGCACTGGGATCACGAGGCTACCTTGTATGTTACCCCAACCCAGCTCCTTACTTGGAGTCACTTACTAACACGTTCTGTTAAGTGATGTTATGGGAGATCAGTCGGAACTTGATGTCACAGTCTATGACCGCAACAACCAGGAAGCTTTCTTAGGTCACGTACGTCTCCGCGTCAACCTCAAGGAGGATCACAGCCGACTAGAAGGCTGGTTCCCCTTGGTCGCACGCGGTGCCGGCGACAACCAAGTGTCTGGAGAAATTCACCTCGATATGAAATTCGAAAAGACAGATCGAAAACAGGTCGGACCGAATGACTTCCTTGTCCTCAAACTCATCGGCAAAGGAACTTTTGGACAGGTCTATCAGGTCAAGAAGAAGGACACACAGCGTATCTATGCGATGAAGGTTCTCTCTAAGAAGGTCATCATTCAGAAGAAAGAAGTGGTACACACACTCGGAGAGCGCAATATTTTAGTACGCACCGCGATGACGGCCTCTCCGTTTATTGTTGGATTGAAGTTCTCCTTTCAAACTCCAACAGATCTCTACCTCGTGACGGATTACATGTCGGGCGGCGAACTCTTCTGGCACTTGCAGCGTGAGGGTCGGTTCCAGGAGGCTCGGGCGAAGTTCTACATTGCCGAATTAATTCTGGCTCTG
The DNA here is from genome assembly GCA_002916455.1 of Penicillium sp. CF05. Lineage (NCBI taxonomy): Eukaryota > Fungi > Ascomycota > Eurotiomycetes > Eurotiales > Aspergillaceae > Penicillium > Penicillium sp. CF05. The sequence goes on along the minus strand of PKQL01000094.1, from coordinate 17,761 downwards.
CAACATTTGCACGAACACGACATCGTATATCGGGATCTCAAACCAGAGAACATTTTGCTGGATGCCAACGGTCACATTGCGCTCTGCGATTTCGGTCTATCCAAGGCAAATCTGTCACAAAACGACACCACCAATACCTTCTGTGGTACCACTGAATATTTGGCCCCGGAGGTATTACTCGATGAGCAAGGATATACAAAGATGGTCGACTTCTGGTCCCTAGGTGTCTTGGTCTTTGAGATGTGCTGTGGCTGGAGTCCGTTCTATGCCGAGGACACCCAGCAGATGTATAAGAATATCGCATTCGGCAAAGTCCGATTCCCCCGTGATGCGCTTAGCACCGAGGGAAGAAACTTCGTCAAGGGTCTGCTGAACCGGAATCCCAAGCACCGACTGGGCGCCAATGGCGACGCCAAGGAGCTCATGGCACACCCATTCTTCCACGACATCAACTGGGACACACTGTGCCGCAAGGAAGTTATTCCTCCGTTCAAGCCGCAGCTGCAGTCTGAAACCGACACATCGAACTTCGATCCCGAATTCACAAACGCCATGGAGCTGAACAACTCGCTCAATCTCCGCGCCGCAAACGTCGCCAACGGCCTCATGCCAGCCTCCACACCTTTATCCCCCGGGATGCAAGCCAATTTCAAGGGCTTCACCTTTGTGAATGAGAGCTCTATTGACCACCACCTTATGGATGACAGTGATCATATGGAAGACGACGCTATGCACGACGATCACTGGCAACGAGGCCACCGGTCGGGTAACTCGGTCGACCAGCGCATGACAGGCGTCCAGAAGACGCACGATGGCACGGAACCGGGGATTTTCAACGTTGACGATACCTTTGACATGTGATTACGTTTTCTTTTTTTTTTTTTTGCTCCTACTGCATGATCATGGAGTCTTGATCTGGCATGCATTATGATTTCTTGTCCTGTCTTGTACATGCCTTCGGATTGCATCACTTCCAACCCGCAAATATGGGTTTCTGTTTCTATTTCCATTTACCGTCGCCTTGTTTCTGATGCCCGTTTCACTCATGCTGGTGTCTCTGGGATTTTGCCCCACTTCCTTTCGGTCTGTTCTCCTGTTCTGTCGAATGTCGGGTGGAGACAGTGATTATTCTGCGATCTTGGACCACTCCCGGGTACTGATATTGATCCTCGCCACTCGTTATGATTACGACCCCCGTGTTCGTTTCGTCGGCCAGTTCCCAGTCACATACCCCCACTCCCCGGGGTTTCAGTCTATTGCTTCACGTTTCGTTTAGAGGAAAACCCCGGGGATTCTTGCGTGTTTGGTGGAGTTGGGTTTGGGTAATTTTCATTGTGCACCTTTATTGTCAGTCATCATGTTCTAGATCGATTAGTCAAAGCGAGCTATCTTTGTCTTTGTCTTTTGTCCTGTCTCCGGCGCAATGTTGATAGCTTTATCCTCTGTCCTCTGGGATTGATGTCCTGAATTTTGATACCTGCTCTTCTCTCTTGGGTCCTTTCTCCGGTCTTCTTCTGCTTCTGTCGTTTGCGTCTTCTCTTTGCGGGGTTTCCTGTTCCAACATGGTACGATGGTAATTTGAGGGATCTTTCCTCGTGGATTTTCTTTTTCTTTGCATATCCGGATCTGATTGAAGCTACCCAGATTTGAGGATAACTGAGTGGCAGCAGAAGGTTCATTCCAGTTCCATTTTTATGGCGTTGAGACTGATATCGGCATCTCATGGGGCTCGATCTGTGTCTGCATTTACATCGGGGAGGACAGATATGCTGTTATAGTCTAACGTCTCGATTCTTCCGTATAAACCATTCATCTTTTCGGTGGGCCTTGGGGAATTCTTTACTACTTCCACGACATCTTGGCAATGTTGTTCCCTGTAAGCATGTGCATGTCATATACTGCCCAGTTCCTTTAGTCCGGTGTTTTGTACCTCGCCCATCTACCCTACATACATACAATATACATAGGCATATATCTACCAAGGGACCGTCAGATAATAATGACACCAAATTCAAGACTCCTCTCTTATCCCGTCAACTGTTCTATATGTGCATGCAGGCTTATAGTCAAGTAGGGACCTACTTTCCCTTTTAGGAAAGAGTTTCCTCGACAACTACGCTCCTTCTACTTCCGCCACTTCTCTGACTTGTTCCTTCCAGGTTGAGAACTACCTAGGTACACATGTAAATGGGAAGATGGGAAGCTGCGACCTAACAGAGGAAATAAACTATAAAACCCCCCCCCTTTTCCCGCAATGCCGGACCAGGTCAACATCCCCAACTATAAACTATACACATACTAAAAACCAAAATGACCCAAAAACCAAAACCAACGATCCTCCCTTCAACCTACACGCGAACAACACCCCCGGAAACATTCCCAACCGCAACGCACGGCGATATATCTTGGCACACCCTGATTTCATCACCGCAAACAGAGTCCACAGACCTCTGCGCAGGAATAGCGACCTGTCCACCAGCGACAGGTCACCTGTGCCCGCACCGCCACATACAGGCTGAGATATATCATATCCTCGAAGGTGTGGGCAATGTGACGATTGATGGAGTTGTGAGCACAGTGAAGGCTGGGAGTACAGTTTTTATCCCTTCGGATGCTGAGCATGGGATTGTTAATACTGGGACTGTGGGCTTAAGGTGGTTTTATGTTTTTCCTACGGGGAGTTTTGGGGATGTTGTTTATCGGTTTAGGGAAGATGAGGGAGAAGGCAAGGGGAAGGGGATGGAGAAGGCGAAGTTGTGAGAGTGCATGGTCGCTTTTGATCGAGCTACCTAGATACAAACAAGCACACACGGAGTACAGCACTATCTAGGTACATAGGCAATGGCTTGTGGAGTGTGACCTGTGATAGCCGCAGATCATGTGTGAAACCATTTTTATGAAGTTCAGATCCATGGATTAGATGGACTAAAACCGTACCTTGCGTCACTTAAATACCTCTCAGATGTGATCAAATGGACTCGGAATGTGCTCATCGTTCCATCCGAGGCGTCTAAAGCCAGGCAGCAATGACCTGTAAGGTTTATATCTCCTAGGACAATTCATTGTGGTTTCCAGATTATAATGCAGGTACACGGACAAGTGGACCTTCCAAATGGAATTCCAAATTCTAGGAACATCCCGAGTGTGGCATTCTCAAGCCCTACAAGGTACAGCATACTCCGTAGTCGCCAGCATAACGAGAAAAAATGGCGGGATTGGCCGCAGTACTGGAGTTGGACCCTCAGGGCGTCCCCACCAGATCGGAGTTTCAGCTGTGAGACGCTTCCACATTCCGATCTGTTAGAGGACACTGCGACATTATATTGTATGATACAAACATACTCCGTACATACCCAAGTGTCCCGCTTTTGGTTGGTCATACATACATCGTAACATGTCAAGGCAGGGGAATGGTATGGATGAACTACTCCGTACTCGGTACTACGCGTTGAGTCTTTTGCATGGAGTGGTTCATTCGCCGATCTTGCTATAACTATTGCTCTGGGAGATTGTTGCTTAGTCAACACGAGCATGTTTTTAGGTTTAATAATAGGTAGTCCGTACTCCGCACACCTTCCAAGGTTAGGTACGATATTATAGGTGGTGATATTCGGGATGGGCAAGGCTGATATTGTCAATAGTGGTATGTATGTCGATCCCTTTATGCCATGCAGTGACGTGCAGACCAGTCCGGAGTACCGAATAAATCCGAAGTCAAAAAGTAAGAAAGGTGTTCATGAACCGCCCAATTGCCTATTTCACTGGCCTGCAGGGTGATATGCGCTTGGGCCATTTGGATATACAACATAGAAAGGGGATAACCGAGTACTATGGAGTACGGAGTATGGAGTACTATAAGATGAAACACCTTTCTGTATTATCAATCTAAATCAAGCTAAAACATAGCACGTCGAGAGATAATAATATAACAAAGTATGTTGATATAGCCAAAGCAAAGAAAAAAAAAAAAAAAAAAAAAAAAAAAAGGAAAAGGGGTACGACATGGACCCACCGGGTTAAACCCAAATAGGCGATAGCGTTTGGTCCATGAACCCTTGGATGTTTTTGATATTCATCTTTATTTAGTATACGCTGTGTGTTTTGTAGGGATATTAGAGAATTGTAGTTTTTATTTTATACCTAAAACTTGCTACAAGAGTATATTGTAACATGAAAAACTACAATTCTATTTATCCGGTCCATATATAAAAATTGTATGTGGCCCCAACCCCTGAACCACCCCATCCCGTGCTCCGCTTCTACTGGGCACGCTGCACGGCTTACAGTATGTCCACGGGGACCTTCAACTCATTCCTGATGTGGGGGAGATCGACTGACAATTGTCTTTTCTTTTTGCCTATTTTTCTTTTTCCTGAATTTCCATGTTAGTTCCTAAAGCGTTTCTGATCCTCTCATTTTCATATATCCATTTTACTCCTACTCTTCTGTCCCTTCACCCCATATCTTGAGATTGTTCAATACGTGCGTCGTGACTATAAAAAAACGGTTGAAATCTGCCGATCTCTGTATATTACGCCATTTCCCGAACTCCCCCTTACATTCCTGAACCCCTCCACCTCCCTATTGGGAATTGACATTGCTTTTTCCTGTATCGCGTCGTTTGCTCCGATGCCAGAGCAAATTCACAATGAGTGTTGTCGCCACTAGAACAGAGACCCCTGTGGTATCTTACAATTCTATTCCCGAGAACCATGTCGACTATACCGTTCATTCACGAACGTCCTCGATATCATCCTACAGAACCAACTATACCACTTCAACCGCGCCGACCACATATTCCCCATCCTCACCCTCTTCATCTTACCGTCAATGCGACTCTGTCAATTCTCTTCCCAAATTAACTGAACCGATTCAACGCCGAATACCGCATGAGGTCTACGAAGTGATAATCAACCATTTAGAGGAGTTACACAAAGGGCAGCACCAGACAGGATGCACCACGTGTTTTCAACGCGACTTACACGCCTTATCCTTGACCTGTCGCTCTTGGGAGAAGGCAGTCAGAGGTCCTCTGTGAGTTTGAGCCCTCCCCTTTATTAATTAAAGGTCATCAAGAAAACCAGGATTGTTTGCTGATTGAACATACCATACTAGATACCACAGTATACACATTGTTGGGAATGACTCCCCGGCCCAACTCAAGAAGTATCGTCTGAAGAGAGGGAGTCGCCTGAAGCTCCTGAGACGAACCCTCCGCGAACGGAAGTTGCTGGCCAACCTTGTATATGAGCTACGCGTGCCCCAATTGGATCTGCTCTTTACCACGACAAAACAGGGCCCGCAATGGCAGGAGTATCGTGACTTGGTAGCATCCGTGGTCATGGTGTGCCCGAATTTGGAGCGCCTGCTGGGCTTGTCTATCCCGTACCATCATGAATTTGACCGTCTGACCCACGCTTTGTCGACCCGCAAAAAGCTCAAAGAGCACACATGGGTTTTGGGCGAGCCCGCAGAAGTATCGGAGCTGTCCCCTCGCGATGACTCCTGTCCAGGGAGTCTGGGTCCCTCCCAAATGTTCGAGTTTCTAAATTACCACACCTCGTGGACGAATCTGGAGACACTAATGCTTTATGGCTTGAACGGAAATGGCGCATTGGAGCCTAGCATCTCCCTGCGCATGTTCAACCTTCTTCCCTCGTTGCGTAACCTTTGCATTACCTCCTTCAACAAAGACTCATTCGATGATAACACATTGATGTGCTTGCCACCATTGGAGTCATTAAGGCTGGAAAACCTGCCCGGGATTACGGATGTCGGCCTCTCCCAGTACACTTCACGACCTGAATCACTCTCACTCAGGACACTCGTCCTGATCGAGCAAAACGTCGAGTCACTGCTAGTCATTTCAAAAATCCTCGCATCACTACGAGGACTTGAACGGTTCAAGATAGTCCAAACCGAAAAGTGCCCAATTTTGCCAGGTGATCATATGATCTTCCAGCCTATCCTTGCCTCTTCAACTCTCAAATATCTCCATTGGGATGTGGCATGCCCAGACCCAGGCACAGCCCTCACCCAGCTTGATACCCTCCCCTTTCAGAAGCCCRCAAAACCCTTCAATACCCCCAACTATCATCTTGCCCAAAGCATCATCTCCGCTGGTTTCCCTCAATTGGAAGCTCTCCGTGCACCCTCCGACGTGGAGCCCCCAGGTGCGCTTCAGGCTGTCTGCCGTCCTATATTGAAGGGTCAAGCCTTACTCCGATCAGACCGGTACAGCTTGCCTCGCAGCTCCCATGGTTCCGTGAATACTCGACCGCTCGCTCTACCGGCGGGGAACAATCTGACCTCAGCTCGAATTCGTGCCCAGACGTTCATCGACATGGCCGCCAAAGACACTGAGGCCGGGGTGCCGGTTCTGATCCAAGATTATTCCGACTCGTATGTGCCGGACAACGCGCAGAACTGCCAATTCGAAGACGAGCCCGACCAGGAAATGGACGACTACGGGATCTGGGCTGCCTGTGAGCGGTTCAAACACAAGGATAATGACTACAGCGGCCCCAAAACGGTCTACGAGTTCCGCATGCCAACTATGATGGGCCGTAGTGGTTTCCGGGATCCTGCAACGGGCGCATCAATTCCTCACTTCATTCTCCGTCCTGATATCACCGGCCAGGAGTTAGACGGTGGCTTGATTGGGTGGAAGCAACTGCTAGCCTCGAACCAGTCACTGTCATATGCTGCTGGAGTAGGCGTCAACTGCTTCAGCAGCGGATCCCCTGCAATTCCACCTCCGGAGGAGCCCATGTCGCCTTCGTCCAGCATTTCCAGGTTTGGATGGGGAAGCTTGAGTGGGCGATCTATGACGGGCACATCACCAACGACACCCACGACACCACTCACGCCTATAAGTAGTGCATTGGGATCCGCCTTGCCTTGGGAGAAGGATACCTGCACTGGAACCTGGAACCACAAAGCCGGCCGTGACTGGTGGTTCCACATGGAGCGTGACCGTCCGGGCAACTCAGAGCTCGTTGACGTTAAACAACTTTTCTAACCCATTCTTTCGATTCTTTTTTTCTCCTTTATTTCTTGTCTACATACACTCTACGCCATATACCCCACAGTTTTCTTTCTTTTTCTTATCTGGTCTTCTTTTCCCATTTCGTTTCGATCATCCAGTTCGCTGGTTTTACATCTCATTGTACAGGGTTAATGATACACGCGCTGCTGTGTCAGATGGACGGAGATGGTGTTGCATAATGACTTCATACCCTTTGAATCTTGGTCATTCGAACTATCTTCCATTCATTATTGGCGCGTCGGTGGAAGGGTAATGTGCACTGTTCTTCTTTCTGTCTTATTTCAGTCTGCGAACTCCTTGTATCATACTTGTACAGAATTGGCCACATAATAATAATTGAACAGCATATAAACTGACTCATCATTCATTACATGTAAAAAAAGGTAGCCCTATAGCCCTTTCGCCCTACGTTGTATAGTTACCTTGACACCTGGAAAATGTGGCGTCAAGGGGCTCCAGGGCGGTATCTGCCCGCGGCAGGATATAAGATGACTCATCCCGGGCTAAATCGGACCGATAAGCGAATGTCAACTGATAAGCATTGAATACAGAGAGCCCCTCGTTGCGAAAAAAAATATCCCCCACATTCGCTTTTACAATAGTTATCCGTCGCAATGGACCCCGCAAAGCCCGTCGACCTGCCTGAGAGGCCCAAAGAGGCTACCGAGCCTACAGTTCCACCCAAGAAGTCCAAAAGTCAGGAAAAGAAAGAGGCCGCAGCGGCCAAGAAAGCGGCAGCCAAGCTAGCAGCAAAACAGGACCAGCCCAAATCAAAGGGAGAGCCAAAGGCACCCAAGGCCAAGGAGGCTCCTGTCCCCCGGGACCCCGAGGCCATGTTCAAGGTCGGCTTCCTGCACGACGTGTACCAGGAAAAGCCCCTCTCCGAGACCGTACCCAAGATTCGCACGCGATTCCCGCCCGAGCCTAACGGATACCTTCACATCGGCCACAGCAAGGCCATCGCAATCAACTTTGGATTTGCAAAGTACCATGGTGGCGAGTGTATCCTGCGCTTCGATGACACCAACCCAGAGGGCGAGGAGGAGCGGTACTACAACGCCATCCGGGAGATTGTGACATGGCTCGGCTTCACACCTGTGCGTGAGACCAACGCCAGCGATAACTTCGACCGCCTCTACGAGCTCGCAGAGGACCTCATCCAGCGTGATGGCGCATATGTCTGCCATTGCACCAAGTCCGAGATCAAGGCCCAGCGTGGTGAGGTTGAGGGCGGCCAGCGCGGTGGAGAACGCTTCGCATGCAGCCACCGCACACGACCTATCGAGGAGTCCATGGCTGAGTTCCGCGCCATGCGCGACGGAAAATACAAGGCTGGCGACGCAGCGCTGCGCATGAAGCAGGATATCACAGACCCGAACCCGCAGATGTGGGATTTGTTCGCTTGGCGCATCATGGGCAGTGAGGACAAGCAGCACCACCTCACCGGCGGAAAGTGGAAGATTTACCCGACCTACGACTTCGCGCACTGTTTGTGTGATAGTATTGAGGAAATCTCGCACTCGCTCTGCACAACTGAGTTCGAGCTCTCCCGCGTCTCGTACGAGTGGCTCTGCGACAAGCTGGAGGTCTACCGCCCCAACCAGCGCGAGTACGGTCGTCTCAACATCACCGGCACAGTTCTTTCCAAACGCAAGATCATCCAGCTCGTCAAGGAGGGACATGTCCGCGACTGGGACGACCCACGCCTGTACACGCTCATCGCGCTGCGCCGTCGCGGTGTGCCCCCCGGCGCGATCCTCTCGTTCGTTAACGATCTCGGCGTAACGAAGAACACCACCAACGTCCAGGTCACCAAGTTCGAGCAGATCGTCCGCCAGTACCTTGAAACCACAGTCCCACGCTTGATGGTCGTCCTCGAGCCGCTGAAGGTCATCATCGACGACCTCCCGGAAGACCACCTCGAGCTTCTCGACTGCCCCTTCTCCAAGGACCCAGCCTTCGGCACCCACAACATCCCCTTCACGAAGACAGTCTACATCGAGCGCTCCGACTTCCGTGCCGTCGACTCACCAGACTACTTCCGCCTCGCTCCGGGCAAAACAGTCGGCCTCCTCAAAGTTCCTTACCCCATCACGGCGACCTCCTTCGAAACAGACCCTGCCACCGGCGAGGTCACCTGCGTGCACGCCAAATACGAGAAACCCGCCGAAGGCGAAGCCCCCGTCAAACCCAAGTCCTTCATCCACTGGATCGGCGAGTCGCCTGCGCACAACAGCCCCATCCGCGCTGAGATCCGTGCTTTCAACTCGCTCTTCAAGTCGGAGGATCCGTCTGCCCACCCGGCTGGTTTCCTCGCTGATATCAACCCTGACTCCGAGGAGATCTTCAGGGATGCTATGGTCGAGACTGGATTCCAGGATATCTCTCGCTCGGCGCCGTGGCCCAAGGAGGAGGGTGCTGGGGAGCCTGGTGAGAATAAGCACTCTATTCGCTTCCAGGGTATGCGTGTTGCGTACTTTGCTGTTGATCGCGAGTCTACTGATGATAAGTTGGTGCTTAATCGCATTGTTACTCTTAAGGATACCCAGGGTAAGAATTAGGGCTTAGAACTGGGAGCTTTCTGATCAGAGTGCCTTTTTTTCTGTTTCTTTGACTCTGTGATTTCTCCTTTTTCTTTTCCTTTCCTGTTCTTTTACTATATAAAACTCATGGTGGAAGGTGTGTTGGTGTGTGTGATGAGCCACGGTTGTTGGTATGGATTTATGACCATTGCATCTTTGCGTGTCTTTTTTATCTTTTTTTTTGGTTCGTCCTTGGGATTCTCCAGGCTATCGTGGTATTCACTATGCATATGTGATTCTAGTGGCAGTTGTTGATATACACTAAACGCTACAATGCACAGTGATCAAACAAGACTTTTGAATCTGAATATCTATTATGCCTACGAGTTCAGTTCCGCCATATAGACAGTGTCACGGCGCGGCAAATGAGTAATTGCCGTTTACTTGGTAGTATAAAGAAAATCGTAATAAGAAGGTCCACGCCATTCATGCATCACGAATTACCGGCTTCCATTCAAGCCGAGGGAGCATACATACACGAGATGACTCGAGACATCGAAAAGAGACAACAAAGCAGAGAAAGATGTGTGGATCGGGACACAAAAAGCAAGACGATCTACTCTAAACATAGATGCCCATGTTGGTATCCTTCTTCTTAGCCTGGACCTCGGCGATAGCATCGACGTAGTTCTCGTGACCAATCTTGCTCAGACCCTTCCGGAGCGCAATCATACCAGCCTCAACACAAACAGCCTTGAGCTGAGCACCGCCGAACTCGTCCGTGCTGCGAGCCAACTCGGCCCAGTTGACGCTGTCCTCGACGGACATCTTGCGCGAGTGGATCTGCAAGATGTTGGCGCGAGCTTCCTCGTTCGGCAAGGGGAACTCGATTTTTCGGTCCAGACGACCGGAACGCAGGAGCGCAGGGTCCAGCACGTCGACACGGTTGGTTGCCGCTAGGACCTTGATGCGGTCGTCCGAGGCAAAGCCGTCCAATTGATTCAGGAGTTCGAGCATGGTTCGCTGCACTTCGCGATCTCCGGATTTCTCTGAGTCGAAACGCTTGGTACCCACGGCGTCCAGCTCGTCGATAAAGATGATGGAGGGCGCCTTCTCCTTGGCCAGGGCAAAGCAGTCGCGCACAAGCTTGGCACCGTCTCCGATGAACATCTGCACCAGTTGGGGTCCGGCGAGCTTGAGGAATGTGGCGTTCGTCTCGGCGGCACAAGCACGGGCCAGAAGCGTCTTACCGGTTCCTGGGGGTCCGTACATCAAAGCACCTGGGGAAGGAAAATAAATAGGTTAGCTTTGGAGTACAGAAGAACGGGGAAAGTAACACACCCTTAGGGGCCTTGATGCCGATTTTCTTAAAGCGCTCTGCCTCCTTCATAGGCCATACGATAGCTTCCACGATCTCTTCGATCTGCTTATCCAGACCACCAATATCTGTGTACTTCTCCGTAGGCTTCTCGTCAACCTCCATTGCCTTGACACGGTTGTCATACTCGGCCGGTAGTGTGTCCAGAATGAGATATGAGTCCTTGTTGACACCAATCAAGTCACCGGGCTTCAGTGTTTCGTGGTCGACAAGGCCAATGAGCGGAAGGAAGATCGTCTGGCGGGTGGAGGTCTTGATGACAGCGGATTTGCCTACGCGGGTGGCATCCAGGTCTATATTAGCCCCTTCCTCTGCTGCCTCTGCCTCCACATCAAGATCCAATAGCTCGACGACGTTTCCAACAAGGTATGGTAGTTGTCTAGGTAATCGCAGATGAAAATGTCAGTAGACTGTTGAGGGTAAGGCGTCCTTTCGCCGATCCGCAAGCCGGCCGTCAAGCTCCGCGGGCTTGCAGAACAGCGAATACGGGGACGAGTGAATGCACACCTGTTGTTCTCGATCTTCTCTTGATTATCCTTCACCTTCTCCCTCATTGTGCTCTGCTCATGCGTCAAACGCTGGAACTCGCTTTTCATGATTCGCATCTCATTCTCCAGCATCCGCCGTCGCGTAACGATGTCTGCCGTGCTTGAGTTCAAGATATCCTCGTCCAGCATCTCTTCTTCTTCATCATTTTTGTCGGCATCTTTCATATCGGCATCGCCGTCGCCTTCGGGCTTCTTGCCATCGCCATCGTTCTGGTCTTGCTTCTTGTCTCTCTGCTCCTGCTCAAGGTCGTCGAGGTCCTCAAGAGTCGACATGGCGGAATCGAGAAATTGGGGATTATGGGATCAAAAAAACAGAAGCTCAGAAATGAAAAGACAGGAGGTCGATAGTTTGGAAAATGATGGGGGAAGATGAGAAAAGGTTGCTGGGAGGAAGAGCTGTTGGTGGCCGAGCTCCAACAACGTCAGCCATAGAGCATCACGTGACGTGATCTACGTTTATAATCAAGTGGGATTTGATTCTATCTACTTGAATCAATTTTGGTTTGTACAATGTGAATGTCTTCTGCCGATTTATTCTGTGCCATGTATTGCACAGAATCTAGATGAAGGAGTAAGGATTCCGGGAATTAGTTCTGACATTGCCCAGGTTGTCCAGCATTTCTTTCCGGCCGAACTTGAGCAGTCGAAGTCGAGAAATGTAGTCATCGTTGTTGACTAGCACTTCGTCAGTAGAAAAACATGAAAGGAGTGCTCTCAGATAGTACATACCGTAGCCACCACACATTCGCCTCTTTCCAGTGAATTGCGAGCGGCCATGCAACATCCTCCAGTTATCGAAAACTAAGACAAAACATGTAAGCTGAAGGGGCCATCAGAATGGCACGAAAGACTTACTGAGTGCTGATCCTGGTTTTAGCTTCGTCCACATTTCTCTGGTCTGCAAGATCTCGTTATAATGGCGCGCAGCGCGGTACCATGAGGCCTGTTCTGATGCGGACCAATTGGTCTTTGGTGCACGATCATAGTTGTTCCAGCGGATCTGGTACATTTTATCCATGTCCGGGTGTATGGAGAATACAGGTGCCATAGCAGATGGTTGGATGCAGATGTCTTCGTTCCCGCTTGCATGCCACGGCTGTCTATGATGTACCAATTGGGCATAATCCTCATGGCTCTCGCGGCGTAGTTGTTGTGCGGCTGCAAATCCATCAATTAGCAGATTCTCTCCCCCAGATCCTTCGGTATGGGATAGCAGATGGAAGAGCTGAAGTCTTGCAGGGTCTGTGAAATAAGTGTTGTCTGTATGAGCACCCAGGAATTCGTTGGTGTATGCCGTGTCTTTAAAAGTCAAATCGGCTGTGAAGTCCCAAAAGCCACCTGAAGCTATGTTAGCTGAATGAGGCATGAGCGAATCTCGGGTCTAGGGTACATACCATAATGAGTGTTCCTGATGAATGCAATCCGCTCGATGAGATATTGAGTGGCCTCTGGGTTGATAGGAACGTCGTCAACAAAACAGAATCCTTGATCCCACTTCATATATGTTAGCGATTCCGACCAAGAAGCCAAGATAGAGGGAGCTTACAATATGACTCAACCAAATATGAAGAGATTCATCGTCGGACATAACATCATCATATTTGACTCTGGGACTCTGGTCTGGATCCATAACTGAGATGAACGACCTTCTATGGTGTTAACAACCTCATTCTCTGATTTTGACCCCTTGGCTTTGAGTAACTTACCGCAGGCCAAATGGCGGATATGGAACCGGATTGGTTTTTCTAATGTTAAAACCATTCTGCGCGTGTGTATAAAGCCAAGCATACGAGTAAAGCCCCAAGTGGTTATCAGACCCTGTGGCTGTGTTAGCGATGGTAAAAGGGTCAAAGTTATGCATGCCATCTCTCACACTTGATCTCGACCACATTATCACTGCGCTCAATTGACTCTATCTTAACGTCCTGCGGAATCTGTAGGTGTAGTATCAGAGAAAATGTAGTCACGGGGAACTGTGAGATTTCCTACCGAAAAAGTGTCGCTTATCCTCTGCATCGTATCCGGATGAATACATTTGGGACACTGGCAGTTTTCTCTAGTCGTAGACAGCAAGTTATCAATAAGGGGTCAATCTTCTAATTTCATGCCTTGCTCACTAACCTGAGGAAAAACCGACCACTATAAAATGCAAGTTAGTTGCTATTCAGCTTCTTTGGAGTTATAACAAACTTACAAATTTAGCATGATTTCCTGGTCCTCTTTGGATTTACCTGGGAAAGTAACTATATCTGACATAGTCCTACCAAACTGAGGACCATTCCAGGCCATCCTCGTGTTCAGCAATCTTGAGGAAGAAGGAGGTGTGACATGTCGGTGGCCAGTCGTCTATGAACCACAGAACAAAGAGATCGAGTTAGTCTTTTATAATCAACTTCAGCGCGTATGATGCATTGAATCCATACCATACCACCAGCGGGGAAACAGCGGGGTCTCAGGGCCTTGGGTCTAATCGGGAGAGAATATTAGCGTTGAATGTTCAATACAAGATGAATGGGAGATCTTACCCGGCGCGACTCCACAGCCCACTCAACCTGGGTGCTGTGCGCCAGGTGAAGCTCATGGCTGATATGGAGAACAATGGGTTCTAGGGTCAAGGACAAGGAGATTTGTAGTGCCTGGACAAATCCGGGGAAGTAATTTAGTAAGGCGGGACAACCGAGGTTGCGGTCACGTGCGGGTAAATAAAGGAACTATTAGCAGAAATAGTCTCATTTTCTACGAAACTGGCACACGGTTAAGATAAAAAGTGCATTTGTATATACTTTGCAAAGGAAATTACATGCAATTGAACTGAGCTTTGGTATAAATCATCACAGCTTGCTCTTTGCCCCCGCCACCTTCAACAGGCAACGGCCATTGCTCAACACAACCCGATCCTTGTCATTCTTGGTAACGAAGCGGATCTCCTCATAGCCATCCTGGATGTTGCCCATTCTCCAAATCTCAGTGGTAAGCTTATCGCCGGGACGGACGGGCGAGGCGAAGCGAGCCTGGAACTCCTTCATATTGGCGGGGTTGCTACCACCGAATTCGCGCAGAATCCCATGCGCAGCAGAATTCCAGCTGAAAAGGCCGTGGATAATAATACCACCGAAGCCCATCTTTTGACCGGGCTCTGGTGTGGCGTGGAGAGGATTGTAGTCACCGTTGAGACTAGACAAGGAGTTAACACTGGATGTTTCAAGTATACAAGCCGGACTGTATATGCAGTGAGTACTTACCGGTACAGGTGAGCTGTCTCCGAGTTGCTCTGAACAACGTGGGTAGCATCAGCGGCCCTGCCCTCGGGCGGGGCGTAGTTGACGGTGCTAGGTCCTACTCAAACACGTCAGTTAAATCTTCACGCAGGGTAACCAAACTACAATCTTACCCTTCGGACCACCCCAGCCACCCTGTCCGACCAGGAAACCGCTAGACACGACCTTGCTATACACCTCGCCGCTCTCCTTATCCACAATAGACTGCTCGGTCTCGATGACGGTACCAGGCTTGCCTTTATCATAGACACCAATGACCTTATTGCGCAGCTCAAACTTGCGGCCTGCACTAGTGGTAGGGAGCGGCTTCAGGATCGTGATCTTACGCTGGCCATCGACGCCATGACGATGGTCCAAGTCGGGGACGCCTGGAATATAGACTGCCTTCTGACGGGCATAGAAATCGGTCACCTCCTGATCAGTGAGTTTGAATGCTAATGGTTTTGGAGTTAGTGTAATCCCGAAAGTCCCTGGTGCGCTTAGACATACGGAGGATGAGAGAATAGGTTGGGAAGACTGCGAAGTTTGGGTGAAGTTCCTGGATATAGTTAGATTATGGTATTTAGACAGGTACATATATAGCTTGTGGCATACATAGAGGAAGTGCAGCTCGTCGGCCTTGACACCAATGCTGTTGGCGAACAATAGGACATCGCGCTTCTGCCAAGAGACCTCTTGGGCGGGAAATTCGTGACCAGCTCCGGGGGCGGACATTGGAATGGTAGTATGAAGGGAGTATGAATACAAGATCAGATATAAATAAAAAAAAAATGGGTCAAAAGTGAGGGAAATAAAGAAAACAGGCGCAGGGGCAGACTAAAGTAGCTCCGGTAATTGCGGGGGCCATCAAAGGAGCCGAGGATCTGATAATTTTTTTGGATTTGTTCCCGTGGTTTTGCCGACGAGGGCACCTCCTTGGCACAATTTCCCCTTGCAGATCTTACGGTGAAGGTTCTTTCTTTTTTTTAATTTAATTTCAACTCAATGATTTCGTTTGAATCGTTGGAAAAACATGTCCAGAAGAAGAGCGTTGGAGTTTGCTAGACTAAGCATCGACTCGGGTATCTACCTGGAAATTCGAGGAGCTTCAGAATGATATCCCTCCGTTCGCGCCACAAAATGCCTTTTCCTGCCTCCCAAAACTAAACGCCGAAATAAACAAAGGCGAAATCAGATGTCCGATTCGCCTTGGGCAATTTCATACATGCCCATGCCAGGATGCATTGGTGACGAGAATATTCCACTTAGATCGTGCAAACGTGCAGTTGTACATCCCAATGAAATCAGATTAGAAAAGTGGAACAAAATTAACACCTGTGATGCATTAGTATGATGATGACCTCACAAACGAACCAAAGCAAAATGCCAGAAGAACTTACATGCGGTAGAAGCAGCCACCCTCAGCAGCGCGGGTAGCATCGGGGGTCTCGAACTTGTACGAGATGCTGATATCCAAGTCACGCTTGTTCTTATCGTTAGGGCGGTTCTCAACCCAGCCGGTAACACGCTCCTCCTCCTCGACAGTGAGGACATCACGGAGGTAGAACACGGTCTGCTTCCAGTGGGTGTACTTGGCGTGAGGGCCAGTGGAGAAGTGGATGGGCTTGTGGCAGGCACTGAACTCGATATCGAACCAGGCAATCAGGGCATGGATGAAGTCGGGGCGCTTGGCGGTGAGGGCATAAGGCACCTTGAAGGCAAGGTCGGCTGCGGTGACGGTGTTCAGATCAAAGGTGATGATCGCGCAGGGATCGGTCACAAGAGCCTTCATCTCGACGGTATCAACGAGAGGCTCGTTAAGAGCAATCTCCTTCATGGGGCTGTAGTCGAATCCGTAGACGTTGTCCCAGACTGAAAATGGTTAGTACAGCGGGAAAAAAAGCCTTGGGGTAAAATCGTTGCTTACATCCAATCTTATCATCCTTGTAATCGCCATCCTCGATACCAGCAACGTACATGGTGGCCTTATCGGGGAAGATGAGACCACCGGGGTTGAGGTAGGTGTCACGGGCGTAGAGAACGGTATCCAGCATGGACTCGTACAGAAGGAAGTAACCCATCCACTCGGAGATAATGATATCAACCTTGGGGAAAGGAAGATTAACTTCCTCCATCTTACCCTGGAGAAGAGTGATCTTATCGGACAGTCCGTTGACGTCGACAATCTGACGGGCCTTCTCGATGATAGAGGACATGTCAACACCAATGACGTGCTTTGCGCCAGCACGAGCAGCAAACCTGTTAAATGAAACCGTTAACAGGAGATCTAAGAGCACGGTATTATTATCGGATACATACATGCTCAGAATACCAGTTCCACAGCCGACATCGAGGACGACCTTGTCCTTGAAGATGTGGCGGTTTTGGTAGATGGAATCGCGGTAGGAGCGTGTGCGCACATCATCTTTCTAGAACGTAGGAAAATCAATGTTAGAGATTGTACATAACCAATTGGCCAGTAAATTTGTACTTACAAGCATCTCCTCGTGGATACCTGTGGCAGCGCAAAGAAAAGATCGTTAGTGAAAACCACACTTTAAAATTCGCCATCACTTGATCAAGATAGTTTACCGTGGTGGTCGTAGCTATATAATTTTATTAGCATCAACTTCAAAAAGACCCATTGACCCAATCGATGAAGAATAACGTACCTAGTGAAGTAACGGACTTCAGAGTGCTCCATGCCAACCATGCGATCAGCACTGCTGGTGATCCCCTGAGGGCTATCGGATTCGGTGTCCATCTCGACTGTGCAGAAAGGAGGAACGAGTCACAAAGAAAGAGTAGAGAAGAGTAAAAAAAAAAAAAAATAGGAAGGATGTTAAAGATAAAAGTTCACTGAGATCCGTAACTTTTTTTTTCCTGATTATTTGCCCGCCCGCCAAGCTTAACTCCAATCCCCGCCCGCGCTAGCCGTATTAAGGGATCACGTGGATATACACGTGATAGCACTTGCCCTCATTTATATAGGGTTATCTGCGTGGCAT
>PKQL01000926.1:0-10735 GCA_002916455.1 Penicillium sp. CF05 | reverse complement strand
AACCGACTAGATCTACTATGGCCGCGCGCCTCACGCGCATGTTCTCCAGCACGGGGAAAAACACATCACCCAGAGAGAACCACGAAGTTCCTCGTGACCTATCCGACAGTAGCTTGGAGAGTATTCAGCCCCTCAACGGCAGGACCTCGAAGCCATCATCCCGACCCGCCTCCAGACCACCTTCTAGACCTCCCTCAAGAGGAGATAATTCTCGAACACCATCACGAAACCCATCACTCAAGAGCGAACCTGTGGAGAAGTACGACAAGAAGAAGATGGATGATAAAAAGAAAGATGGAGCTTCCGTCCACAAGCGATTTGAAGTACTGACGGAAGCTCTCGGCAACCACTCACATAACCTCAGAAGTGCTAGACGGCAAGAGAAACTCACCGATATACTGCGGGACATGATGGGTGGTCGGAAAAAGGACGACCAGGTGGATGAGCAACAGCTCTCATTGATGTCGACTTGGATTGATCAGTTCAAGACGGAGCGTGATAAGCTGGCTGCTGATAAGAAGGGTGGCCCAAATGCCACTGCTTCTCTGGTTGACAAGTACGGCAAGTGTCAGGAGATTGTGGGTCGCGGTGCTTTCGGTATCGTGCGCATCTCGCACAAGGTCGACCCTCAAGATTCCAAATGTGAACAGCTATATGCTGTCAAGGAATTCCGCCGCCGGCCTCAAGAAACGACCAAGAAGTATCAAAAACGACTGACTTCTGAATTTTGCATCTCTTCGTCACTTCGTCACCCGAACGTCATTCACACTTTGGACCTCTTGCAAGATGCCAAGGGAGATTACTGTGAAGTCATGGAATACTGTGCTGGTGGCGATCTGTACACCCTGGTCCTTGCTGCTGGCAAGCTAGAAGTCGCCGAAGCCGACTGCTTTTTCAAGCAATTGATGCGCGGTGTCGAGTATATGCACGAAATGGGTGTCGCACACCGCGACCTTAAGCCCGAGAATTTGCTCTTGACCACTCACGGAGCTCTCAAAATCACCGATTTTGGTAACGGTGAATGCTTCCGTATGGCCTGGGAGAAGGAAGCCCATATGACCGCCGGACTCTGCGGATCCGCTCCCTATATCGCCCCGGAGGAATACGTGGAGAGGGAATTTGATCCCCGAGCGGTTGATCTCTGGGCAACTGGAGTGATCTACATGGCCATGCGCACCGGGCGGCATCTTTGGCGCGTGGCGCGCAAGGACGAAGATGAGTTTTACCAGCGGTACCTAGACGGTCGCAAACACGAGGATGGATACGCTCCTATTGAGACGTTACATCGGGTAAGAACAGCTAATCCCCCTCCTGCGGCTGCAGGTCAAAGACTTATGACTTCTCAGGCTCGTTGTCGCAACGTGATCTACTCCATCCTTGATCCCAATCCTTCTCGCCGCATCAATGCCTCACAGGTCCTCAAATCCGAATGGGTTCGCCAGATCAAGCTGTGTAAGGCTGGCGAGGAAGGGTTCTGATCGTTTCAACACGAAAATTGTCAGGTTACGAGGTCACAGGCCAGCTCCAGAAGGTTTTGATGTGACTGAAACTATCCTTTTCCATTTGCATCACAGGGTGGTTATTTATCATAGACCCATTCAAGGAGAGGCTTACTGATTTTTATCCTTTGAATGCTCCCAAACTAGAAGGAGGCCCCTTACGAAGGTTTTTTTTTTTTTGCCTTTTATTTTCGTTTTATCCTGTTTGTTGGCTCCGGCGCATTCACAGTGTATCCCTCCAGCCTCTTCAGCCTGTGCTCTATTACATCCATCTTTTAGCTTGTCTTTATGTCTGGATCTTCATGTCTTCAACGTCAATGCAACGAAGAATCATGACCCTTTTCTTTTGGTCCGGTTTTCCTTTACAGTCTTTCGGAGTTTTATCTCGTCCGGTCTTTTCTGCGTTTACGGGGTTTCGGCAGATACCTTGAAGTTTTTACGGCGTTGGCGGGAAATATCCCATTTGAACTTTTTTCTTCCCTTGTACCACTATGATGAGCCCAGCTTTAGCGGGCATGGGCATTCTCCCTTGGTCTCGAGTTCTATTTTTTTTTTTTTTTTTTTTTTTTTTTGCTTTGGCTTTACCTCTCGGTTCCACGTCGAATTCTAGTACATACTACCGATGCTTTTTGTATATATGGCTTAGGCATTCTGATTTTCTGTTACAGTGACTTGCTTCTACGTAGCAAGGTACCCGTTATCCGAGCATACCGGATTCATCCTAAGGTCCCATTTCCCCTCTTACAACCAAAAGACACCCTCTGCTCAACTTCCAAGTTCACAGTCTAACCCCAAATACTATGACATCAACTGGAAGATCGGCGCCTTCGACCTAATGCAAGGTCTACAAGTGTCACCGAGGCGATCGGCACGGTGCAGTAGTAAATTAATTCCGATATATTTCAAACATCTCAGGGCCAGTGATATCATTCTACCTGGAGGTATTTTCCGATTAAAGATAATCATCCATGCACCTCCACACCGTAGATTAGTGCAGTCATAGTTATTCACATTATTCACATTATTCGCATATGCATCTTCTACCTTTTAATTACTGCACATACCTTAGGTCTGTACTCCCGAGGTCCGTATGAAACTCGGTAATACAGAACAGATGCAGCTAAATACGTGGATCCGAACTCTACAACTTCCTTCATCCAATCCAAGCAATCAACCCCAAAAAGGGAACCCGACGAAAGGTCGAGCAGGCTCAAAAGTTTGCATTTATTCACACTTGGCGCTATCATACAATTATCTGCCAAGGACTGCACATGACTTAATTACTTAGGCATCAACGTTACAGCCTAGGCGAAGTGGATAAGAGGAATATCTCAATATGCACATGCCATGCAGGCGTATTGCGGATGCAAGACCCAGCCCTACACATGTATGCTAGTGTTCAAGGGGTAAGGGGCAATTATGTTAAGATGGAATTATCTCTGGATTGCTCCGTACTCTACTCCGTACTAGCGTTAAGTGGCTATATACACCTAGTTTGAGTAGGAATGTCACAACACAATACCTATCAACAATGTTTCAATTTACCTTGGCATAGTTACCTAGTATTACCAGTCCCTGTATGTGAAAAAAAAGAAAAGAAAAGAAAAGAAAAGAACTCGAATAGACATCGCAGAACCTGAATAATGCAACGTTTGATGTGAGTGGGTACTTTGTGAACTCCAGCCCTACCAAACATGACGTATCCGCATCCGGAAAACCATGACATAAGCAAACTTGGACATGCACAGCCACACAAAACCGTAAGGCTCAAGTCGGCTGTCCTTGGCATTAGGTTCGCGACCTCACGACTTACACAGCTCAACAGAGATCCTTCTCCACTGCAGTCAACAGCAATCACAACTCGCTTGGGCTCTATACCAACCTGTAGTACAGCCTATAACCTACACCAACAAAAGGCCGATCTCCATCTCCGAATCCTCTGAGCCACACCGCCACCATGTCTTGGGCAGGTACGCCTCATCCCACCAAAACCCTCAGACTCATAAACCGGTGCCAGTCTGAGCGAATCTAACTGCGTGGATGGATAGGGTTCAAGAAGAATGTCAACCGTGCGACGACGCAGGTGATGATGAAGACGGGTGAGTTTTGATCGAGCTCTACCCCGCAATGAATCGAGAGAGGTGATCGACCACGATCCCGGATTGAGCTACCTGCTACGCGCTACGATTTACTTGCCGCCCCGTAACGTGTGGATGACACGCTGACTCGATAATACGTAAAGGCCATGTCGAGAGAACGAATGATCGCGATTATGAGATTGAGGAACGGTATGGTTGTCCTTGTTGCTGCCTCTGGATGGTTATACCCGGACCAGAACTGACGTTGCTCACTATAGTCGTTACCGGACAATGGAGACCGCGGCAACCCGGTTGCAAAGGGAGTCGAAGGGATATCTGGATTCACTACGAGGTGGGTGGCCTTTTGCTTTGTGGATTATTGGGACCTGGCTGTTCAATTAGCTGACTTTCCCCAGCCATGACGGCCTCCCAAATGCGCATTGCGGAGACAATTGATGCTTTTTACGGCGATGCGGGCACAAAAGATGGCGTGAGCCGGAGCTACAAGCAGGCCGTTGAGGATCTTGATGCCGAGACCATCAAAGCTCTGGATGGACCATACCGGTAGGCGATCCTTGTTTTACTGACGAGTACACATGAGTGGTGCTGACCGAAGCCAAAGTACTACCGTCCTCGACCCTATCTCCCGATTCTGCGCCTACTTCCCCGACGTGAACGAATGCATCAAGAAACGCAACCACAAACTGCTAGACTACGACGCCATGCGCGCCAAGGTCAAGAAGCTAGCCGAGAAGCCCGACAAGGACGTCACCAAGCTGCCGCGGACCGAGCGCGAAACCGAGATGGCCAAGCAGGCCTACGAGCAGCTTAACGAGCAGCTCTTCAACGAACTCCCCCAGCTTATCGACCTACGTGTGCCCTACCTCGACCCCAGCTTCGAAGCTCTCGTCAAGATCCAGCTGCGCTTCTGTGCCGAGGCGTACTCACGAATGGCACAGGTGCAGCAGTATCTCGATGCCGAGACTCGCGACCAGTATGCCAAGGGTGATCTGGATAACCGGGTTGAGGAGGTGTTGCAGGAGATCCGCGATTTGAGCATAGCTGGAACCGTTTGAGCTGTTCTTTTAATCGACTACTCTATTAGCATAATACCGGATGTTCCTTTGCTGCGCTGAGATCTGCACAACAGACCTCGTGCTTTTTTCTCTTTCTTTCTTTGCTTTGCTCGATAGACATCGGCAGCCATTTCCTGTTTTTCATGTGCCTTCCACCAGGCGTTTTCTGTGTATATGTTTAATACATCCACGAGCTGACTTTGACATTGCTCTTCATCACTTCTTTCAATTCTGTGCCTTCGTCTGCGAAGACGAAAACCATCGCATATAACCAACAACCATTTTGGGGAACGGGGGTATAAATTGTATTGTACTCCAACAAAATCCACACTTATGCACATCACCAAAGATAAACATCAGACCTTCCCGGCAGGTCTAAAAAGCTCCCCCCGAATAGTTTCCACCACCGGCGTCGCCGCAGCATGATACGCCTTAAGCTCCTTATCAGTAACAGTCTTCAGCACATAGTCGGAAACAGCAGCCGTCTCATGTGACGACGGCCGACCAATACCAAGACCGACGCGCAAGATCGAGAGATCCGCCAACGGCCCGGTAACACTTTTACTCGCGCTAGACGAGCGGGGATACAACCCCTTCTTGCGTAGTGTATCACAGATACTAATGAGACCGCGATGGCCGCGCAAACTAAGCGACTCAGGCCCACCGCGTACGACACGGACCTTTCCTTGGGCGATGGAGAGTTCATCGTGGAGGATGACGAGGGTTGTTGGATATGTAGTTTGTGTGGGGAGGTTTGGGGTTTGTGATGATGAGGTAGAGGCACGAGTTGCGGCAACGTTGGCGATTCTTTCAAGACGGCTGGCTCGTTCGGTTGCCCATTGCTCTAGTCGGCGTACAAGTTTCGGACCGGTTATGTTCATCTGCGTTGGACTTTGCCATGTTTCGTGGTAGAGGCCTGTGTTTGGGAGGGTTGATTCAAGGAGTGGTTTTAAGGCGTCGAGGAGGAGGTGGCCGGCGCTGTGTCGGGTATTGTAGTAGGGGGCTGGATTGCCTATTGAGGCTATGAACAATAGGCGGCGGGGGAGGACCTCCATATTTGTAGGGAGGAGAGGACTTTGGTGTATATTCCAAGGTGGTGTATATTCCAAGGTTGGATATTGGCTATTGTATGTTGTATTCCTTTTTTTTCTTTATAATGTCATTGGTTCAGGTACGGGAGATCGCCTCGTGACTTGGCTGATATCGGAGATAAGGAACTGCTTATCTCCATATTTATACCTACATGTACATATGTAAGTACAACCTTGGAAGTTCTTCCTCTGTTTTCGAGAACTAGGCCTAGACTTGAATAGCTCAAGAATCCTTCTTTCTAGTCAGATATTAGTGTTAGTTAAGTTATTAAGTTAACTAAGCTATTTCCGTCTCACTCTCCAATCCCGAAGCTATAGGAACTATAAAAGAACATCTTCACTACGATCCCTGCAATCCTAACTCCAAGAGAACAAAACTGCTATAATATCCATTTTTATCTGAACAATTAATTTCTTGCACAACTCAATGGCTTCAAACTACATCACCAACGTTGCTATCGCCGGGGTGAGTTACAGTCACGTAGCACCATCTATGAAACACCAACTAACAACCACAATAGGCTAGCAGCAACAGCGGTAGTATTATGGCCGAAGCCTACTTAAGACCGGTAGACACACTATCACAGCCCTAACCCGGGCTGACAACCAAAGTAAGCTGCCAGACGGCGTGATAGTCAAGCCAATCGACTACAATAAACCGGAGACTATGTGGGGGCACTCAAGGGCCAGGATGCACTGATAATTGCATTGAGTGGGCTTGCACCACATGGGATTGATACGACGCTCATCCAAGCCGCTGGCGATGCGGGTGTACCCAGGATTTCCCCGAACGAATGGGCGCCAGATACCGCGAATGAGGAGCTGGTTAAAGATGTGGTGGTGTTCCAATCGAAGGGCAAGCAACAACATTCTAGCGTATCCGCATTCTGTGTAGAATGTCTTCTAATAGATCGATGTCTACAGGACCGAAGCAAAGCCATAGCTGATCTCGGCAAACGCTCCTACATCGCAGTCAGCACGGGCTTCTGGTACGAATGGAGTCTGGCAATTCCATCGGCCTTCGGCATAGACTCTGCCAAGCGTACTGTGACATTATTTGACGAGGGTGAGACCAGAGGTTCCGACTTCGACCTGGCCTCAAGTTGACCGGACTGTTGCTGGTCTTCTCAGCATGCCAATTAAGGCTGAAGGGGGCAACGGGGCTTGCCCCGAAAACTTGAAGAACCAGGTTGCATATGCTGATTCCTTCGCTGTTAGCCAAAAGGATATGTTGCAGTCCGCTTTTCGGGTTACCAGGACCGCAGAGAAGGACTGGACTATTACAAAGGAATCAGCTAAGGAGAGTCATGAGAATGGTGTGCAGGAGATGAACCAGGGTGACCGCATTGGATTTATTAAGATGCTGTATACGCGAATCTTCTTCGAGGATGGTGCTGGGAACTTTGAATCCAAGGGCACATGAATGGTTTGCTTGGCTTGCCAAAGGATTGATGAAGCGACCAGGGTAGCTATCGAGCGCTCGAAGAACACCACTTGGTAGATCAGGAAGCTGGTTGGTTAGAGGAATGAATAGAGTATAAATGGTGTCCATGGAGGTTTGTAGAATACGTGAATTTTGTCCATTGCAATGAAACCAGACAAGCTTTTGGATATAACTCCCCTTGAACCCCATGCAAAATCGAGAATAGCAACATAAAAAGACATTTACAGTTGGAACAGCGTTCTCGTCTTCTCCATTCCACCCTTCCATTCCCACTCCTGGCCACTGGCACGCTGGATACCCTTATCAACACGACGCAGCTTCAAAGTGAAGCGAGGTCCTAGTTCCTGTAGACCAGTACGGATACCCTCAGCACCGGCCATTTCCTTGCCGTCAGCACCAACAACAGCCTTCTCGGTCTCGCGCTTCTCACGGAAGACGTAGCGGTGACGACGGACGAAAATGTAATCACGCTGGTTGTGCAAAGTGACGACTTGTCGGCCCTCGAAATCCGGCTGAGGCGGGAAAAGTGCGCGGAACAAATGGGCAGTCAGAAGACCGAGAGGAGTACGGAAGTTATTGAGGATCAGCTCGGGCCAGTGGTCCGTGGCTCGGCCGTGCCCAGGAAGCCGCTTTCCATCGATCCAATTGCTGATGGTGAAGTGGAAGGTCGGGCCGACTGGCAAGTGCACTATCGTTAGCCCGGAGGGCCGCTTCTGGTCCTCATTCAACACGACGACCGCGGTGAAATTACGATTTGAGGCGAATTTGGAAATCTCGCGGATTGAGAATTTGTGCGAGTACCGATGCGCATTACGCCGGATATAGACGCTGTTCGGGAACACATCGGTCAGGATTTCAGCTTGAGTGTGAAGGGTAGAGTTGAGGCCGGTGGTGATGAGGATTTTCGGGGTGGGTGGGGGTCCCTCGGTGAAGAGTGTAGGGAACTTGGAGGCCAATGCTTCAGGAGCGAGGCTGAGGTTCGTGCTGCGCGTGGACTGGGTAGGACTTGTGGCTCGCTCTGTCGCAGTTCGGAGAGAGGTCTTCTTCCGGCCGCGGCTGGCATCTTTGTCTTCGTTCTTTTCCTCATCCTCATCTTCGTCTTCACTGTTGTCCGATTCGAGCATACTGTCAACTGACTCGTTGTCTGATTCTGGAGCCTCGCTGTCATCCTCGCCCTCTTCCAATGGCCGATTGAGCTCGTCTTCTTCTTCCTTCTTAGCACGCTTGATGCGCTCAACGTCAACGCTCAATCCCAGACCAGTTTCTTCGGTGTCGTTGTCGGCTTCGTTCCAGACACGTTTCCGCTCGAGGGTCAGAGGAATGTTGCGGCGAAGTCGTTCTTCCTTCAATTTGGGGTTCTTGGATTCTTCTTTCTTGAAAGCGTAGCGCTCCTCTCGGCGCGCGGCATCTTTGGCTCTCTTGCGCTTGACATGATTCATCTTCCGGCGCAGCTTGTTGCCGGTTTTAATATCGCCCATTACGCCCGGAGGCGGTCCAGATCGGCCAGGCACACCCATTTTTGAACGCTGAGAGGGTAGAGTGCTGCTGTTGAAGGTCACTGGAAAATGTCAAGATCGCCGAGAAATAAATTATTTTCGGATAATCGTTTCCCCGGAGCGACAATCTGCGATTCGACTTGGAGACCTCCTTTTCAGATAGGAAAATAAATAAAAAGAAAAAGAAAAAAGACCAACCCAATTGGTCATTCTCTCTCGTACTATACCCTTTGTCCTTTGTCCTCTCGGTGGTGCCTGAGGGGCTGCGTAAGTGGATGACTCAATTGCCGCGCCTGCGACTTCCCCCCCGCTCTTTTCTTTCCCCTCCGTCTTTCTTTCGGACTCAGTTCAGGACTTACACCCCTCCCCCGAAGACCTTGAAACGAAACGTCAAGATGGCCACCGTCAACACCAAGACCGGCCAGGCCGTCGACCGCACGGTGCTGGACTCCATGCTCCGTCGCCGCATGTTCTACACCCCCTCCTTCGAAATTTATGGTGGTGTGTCTGGTCTGTATGACTTTGGCCCACCTGGAACCGCCTTGATTGCCAACATGACCGACCTGTGGCGCAAGCACTTCGTGCTCGAGGAGGACATGCTTGAGGTCGACACTACCATGTTGACCCCCCACGAAATTCTCAAGACCAGCGGGCACGTGGACAAGTTCGCCGACTGGATGTGCAAGGACCCCAAGACTGGCGAGATCTTCCGTGCCGACCACTTGGTTGAGGAGGTGCTCGAGACCCGCCTCAAGGGAGACAAGCAGGCGCGCGGCGAGAAAATTGAGGTGGACGAGGAGAAGGAGGCCAAGAAGAAGAGAAAGACCAAGGGCACCGAGGCTAAGAAGCTGGATGATGCCCTGGTCAAGGAGTACGAGGAGACCCTCGCCCAAATTGACAACTACGGTGGCCCCGAGCTGGAGCAGCTCATCAAGAAGCATGACATCCGCAACCCCGTCACCGGCGGTGAGGTGTTGCCTCCCGTCTCTTTCAACCTCATGTTCCAGACCTCTATTGGTCCTAGCTCCAACATGCCCGGCTACCTGCGTCCCGAGACCGCCCAGGGTCAATTCCTGAACTTCGCTAAGCTCCTGGAGTTCAACCAGCAGTCGATGCCGTTCGCCTCTGCCTCCATTGGCAAGTCGTTCCGTAACGAGATTTCCCCGCGTGCGGGTCTCCTGCGTGTGCGCGAGTTCCTCATGGCCGAGATTGAGCACTACGTCGACCCGGAGGGTGGCAAGAAGCACTCTCGCTTTGATGAGGTCAAGGATACTGAGCTGTCCTTGCTCGACCGGAACGTGCAGCTGTCCGGAAGCACAAATCTGACCAAGATGACTGTCGGCAAGGCCGTTGAGACCGGACTGGTCGACAACGAGACTCTGGGCTATTTCTTGGCCCGCATTCAGTCCTTCCTGTTGAAGCTGGGTGTTGACCCTACCAAGCTGCGCTTCCGTCAGCACATGGCCAACGAGATGGCTCACTACGCCACTGATTGCTGGGATGCCGAGTTGCAGACCAGCTACGGCTGGATCGAGTGTGTCGGCTGTGCTGACCGCTCCGCCTACGACCTGACTGTCCACAAGGACAAGACCGGTGCTCCTCTCGTGGTGCGCCAGGCCCGTGCTGAGCCTCTGCGTATCGAGGAGTACCAGATTGATCTCGAGAAGAAGAAGTTCGGTCCCCGTTTCAAGAAGGACGCCAAGACCGTCGAGGCAGCTATTGAGGCTCTGTCCCAGGAGCTGCGCGAGAAGCTGTCTCTTGACCTCGAGAAGGACGGCAAGATTGAGGTCGGTGTTGAGGGTGTTGGATCTGGCAAGGTTGAGATCGAGAAGGACTTGATCAAGATTGAGAAGCGCACTCGTGTTGAAAATGTCCGCGAGTACACCCCCAACGTTATTGAACCGTCATTCGGTATTGGACGTATTCTGTACAGTGTCATTGAGCACTCCTACTGGTCCCGCGCCGGTGACGAGACCCGTGGTGTAAGTCTTCCCTTTTGTATCTTTCTTGCTTTTTTTTTTTTCTTTTTTTTTTTTTTCCCCCGTGAATGT
>PKQL01000093.1:0-64722 GCA_002916455.1 Penicillium sp. CF05 | reverse complement strand
CCCAAAAGCACCTGGGCAGCCGCCACCGACTCTTACCAGTTCAGTGCGCAACAAATGACTCGTACAAGTTCTCACTAAGTGGGGTGACTTCCCCCTCCTTTGTTTCGGACAATATTGCTGAGAATGCCGTTCTCCTACGGTAGTTGTACTTGTCCCGAGGCACTTGGCCACTTTCTCTCGGCTATTGCGTTCTCGATGGGTCTCGTTTCTTGGGGATTTTCCTGGGCAGGTTGAAGCGGGCTGTAATAGGCGAGCGTCAATCTTGAATGGTTGGTTTAGGAATGCCATAATGTCCGGGTATATCCCTACTTGTATATACATCTCCTTGCTGGTCTTGCCGTTTTCTAGATAAGGCTGCAGCTTCGTCTTCTATTTCTGAACACGAGTCCATTAAATCTTTTTTTTCCTTCTCAAGCTCCTTTATTATTTTATTATACATCTTACCTGTCTATTGTATACTCCAATTCAGTTCGGATATACCAGCATGGCGTCCATGACCCCCATCGATGAGAAAGAGAAACCGCCTGTTGATGACCGCATTGAGGATATCGCGGGGAAGAGCCCTCCCAGCTACGACGAAGATGAATTCACTCCACAGGAACAGAAAAAGATCATTCGACGAATTGACCTGCGTCTGGTGACCATGACTGGATTGGCTTATTGCATTTCGCTCATGGACCGCACAAATCTGAGTATGGCTGCCGTTGCAGGGTAAGACCATTTCTGTGAAGAGAATTTCGTGCGATGATGGCTGACCTGTGAATAGACTGAAAGAAGAATTGCATCTCCATATAGGCGAGCGCTATGTACGTTCAAAGAAATGGGTCACATTTTACTCCGGCGAATAGCTAACTTCTGAAATAGTCCATTATCGTCCTGATGTTCTTCGTGCCCTATATTCTCTTTCAGCCCCCGATGACGGTCATTATTCGAAAAGTCGGCCCAACTTATTTCCTATCCTCGATTATTGTATGCTGGGCGGGAATCATGATTGTAAGGACTTTCCGTTTTCTCAACATTACGACTCTGGTTTATTGACCGTCGCAGGGAATGGGTTTCGTCCAGGACTGGGGCTCATTGATGGGAACTCGTGTTCTTTTGGGTGTGCTGGAAGCTGGTTACTTCCCTGGCTGTGTCTACTTACTATCTTGCTGGTATACCCGATGTAAGAGAGATCGCTAAAAGACACCCTTCCAAATCACTGCAAAGTGCTAACTCTTCAAAGATGATGTCCAAAAGCGATTCTCCGTTTTCTATCTCATTGGATGCGTCGCTTCTGCATTGTCGGGTATCCTTGCCTTTGGTCTGATGCAGTTGCACGGAAGGGAGGGGCTAACCGGCTGGAGATGGATTTTCATCCTCGAGGGAGTGGTACGCAGAGTTGGTTTCACCGAAAGAAAACCAGCGAGCTAACAAGCATAGATCACCGGCGTAATTGGCATCCTGTGCTATTTCTTCCTCGTCGACTTCCCTGACCGCGCACACAAGTCCTGGCGCTTCCTAAACGAGAGGGAATGCGCATGGGTCGTCCGCCGCATTAACACGGACCGAAATGATGGAGACATAGAAGCCTTCTCTCTAAAGAAGTTCCTAAAACCCTCAATGGATGCAAAGATCTGGGGCTTTGCCATGATCTTCTTGTGCGTTTCTTTTCCAATGGACCTGGATTCTTGCTAACAGTATCCCAGCTGTCTGACAACCGTCACTTACGCTATTGCTTATTTCCTCCCCATCATCCTCATGAACGGCATGGGCTTCGGTGTCGGCGAAGCCCAATGCCTTGTCGCGCCGCCCTACGGCTTCGCAGGAATCGTCATGTACAGCACGGCCTGGGTTGCGGACAAGTACCGCATGCGCGCACCAATTCTGATTTTCAACGCCCTGCTCGCCATCATTGGCCTGCCAATGATGGGATTCGCCAAGAGCGATGCTGTCCGCTACGTGGGCGTGTTCTTCACTGTTGCCGGTGCTAATGCTAATATCCCGGCCTGCATGGCATACCAGGCAAACAATGTGCGTGGCCAGTGGACACGTGCTTTCTCCAGTGCTACCCTTGTGGGCTTTGGAGGTCTCGGTGGTATCGTGAGTAGCTTAGTGTTTCGGGAAAAGGACGCACCCGAGTACCGACCGGGAATATATGCAGCTCTCGCGTATGTGGTCTCTCCTTCTGTCTCAGATTGTCTTCGTGTACTAACTGTGTTTCACCAGATGTAACATTCTCATCGTCCTGCTGGTTCTAGCTTTGAGTGCGTGGTTCCGGTTCTGTAATAAGCAGGCGGACCGGGGAAAGCGGGTCATTGAGGGCGATGCGGCTTTCCGGTATACGATTTGAGGTCGGGGAAATATGTACCTATTCAATTCCTAGGTTGGATCACGATAGTAATGCGAAGGTCAATTCTATTTTAATACTCTTTCGAAATAACCCGCATGAAAGCTCAGAGCTATGATACCATCGGAGCTTCCCCCACCGAGGGGGAATTCGTGGAGTAGATAAGCCTAGGCACAACTTTTCCGACGGGAAACCGGCCATTTGCTCCGACGGGAAGGCGGTCAGTGGTCAAACTGGGGCCCGTGGCAACCAATTGGCAACCTTGATTGGTCAGATAAGGAGGTCTCTTATAATTTCTTATCGTCCCTCTAAGTTTCCCGACATGTTCTCCGTCATCGGACGATCGGACAGGGAAAAGGAAAGAGGTGTGGGCAATAAATATTAATTTCTATAGGCCTGGCACTTTTGTTCTTCTTCTTCATTCTCACTCATTGATTTACCGATTTACTGATTTACTTGTGGATGTGTTGAGTGCTTTCCCCTGAAGCCCACATATCCTCCGGTCTCAGTATGGCGGCATCATTGTTCGCCCTTCGCGGCGGCCGCCAACTTGCTCTGCGGTCGCGTGTTCGCGTGCCCTCAATTACCCGAGCTTCATTGTCACCATTGAACACTCGGAGAGCATTGCATACCTCGCAGCTCGCAACCCGTCGTGGTGTCTATACCAGCTCCATCTCCGACCATGGAGATCCCCACCCTCAGGATATCTTCCAGCCTCTCGATACCTTCCCCCGCCGCCACATTGGCCCCTCCCCGGATGCTGCGGCAGAGATGCTCGCCGTGCTCGACCCGCCGGTGGCATCTTTGGATGATTTCGTGAAACAGGTTCTGCCTGAGGACATTCTTTCCAAGAAGGACCTCAAGATCTCCGAGCCCCACGCCGATATCAGCCTGTACCGGTCTAGTGTGCAGGGTGGTTTGGGCGAAACCGATATGCTCAAGCTGCTCGATACCTACCGGAAGCAGATTGATATCTCCGGCAACACTTATATTGGAACCGGTTACTACCCAACCATTGTGCCCCCGGTTATCCAGCGCAATGTGCTCGAGAACCCTGCCTGGTACACCAGCTATACACCCTACCAGCCCGAGATCAGCCAGGGCCGTCTGGAGTCTCTGCTGAACTTCCAGACCCTGACAGCTGATCTGACTGGCATGCCATTCGCCAATGCCTCAGTTTTGGATGAGGCCACCGCCGCTGCTGAGGCCATGACCATGTCCTTCGCCACAATGCCTATTTCCAAGCAGAAGAGGGCCGACAAGTCCTTCGTTGTGTCTCACCTCTGCCACCCCCAGACTATTGCTGTCATGAAGTCCCGCGCCGAAGGATTCGGAATCAACCTGGTGATCGGAGATATCTTGGCCGATGACTTCAAGCTCGTCAAGGACCAGAAGGACCACCTGATCGGTGTCCTTGCCCAGTACCCCGATACTGAGGGAGGCATCTACGACTACCAGACTCTCGGTGACTCTATCCACGGCCAGGGTGGTACTTTCAGTGTAGCCACTGACCTGCTAGCTTTGACCGTTCTGAAGGCCCCCGGCGAATTTGGCGCTGATATTGCCTTCGGAAGTGCCCAGCGTCTGGGTGTCCCCATGGGCTTTGGTGGCCCCCACGCCGCATTCTTTGCTTGTGCCGACAAGTACAAGCGCAAGGTTCCCGGTCGTGTCGTTGGTGTGTCTAAGGACCGCCTCGGTAACCGGGCTCTGCGTCTGGCTCTGCAGACTCGCGAGCAACACATTCGCCGCGAGAAGGCTACCAGCAACATTTGCACTGCTCAGGCTTTGCTTGCTAACATGACTGCCATGTATGCTATCTATCACGGCCCTGTTGGCCTCAAGTCCATTGCCCAGCGTATCATGTCCATGACGTCATTGCTGCGCGAGAAGCTCGTCAGCCTGGGTTACGATGTCCCGGTCCGCTCCAACAGCACTGATGGCGGCGCTGTGTTTGACACTCTGGCCATTGAACTGTCCAGTGCCGCTGAGGCTGATGCCATCATGGCCGAGGCTCGCGCCGCCTCTGTCTTCCTCCGCCGTCTGGGCGGAAACAAGGTCGGTCTCTCTCTGGACGAGACTGTTGGCCGGGATGAGGTGAAAGGAATTTTGGATGTTTTTGCTGCTCACAAGTCTGCCTCTCCAATCGAGGTTGATGGCACTCTTGGCCTCACTACTGTCCCTGCAAGCCTTGAGCGTACCTCCTCTTACCTGACCCACCCTGTCTTCAACACCTACCACTCCGAGACTGAGATGCTCCGCTACATCCACCACCTTGAATCGAAGGATCTCTCCCTTGCTCACTCCATGATTCCCCTCGGATCCTGCACTATGAAGCTCAACGCTACCACGGAAATGATCCCCGTGTCCTGGCCGGAATTTTCCAAGATCCACCCCTTCATGCCTGCCGACCAAGCGAAGGGCTACACCAAGATGATTGACGATCTAGAGCAGCAGCTGGCTGATATCACTGGTATGGCCGAGGTTACTGTGCAGCCCAATTCGGGTGCCCAGGGAGAGTTCGCCGGTCTTCGTGTTATCAAGAAGTACTTTGAGGCGAAGGGCGATGCCAAGCGCAACCTGTGCTTGATTCCTGTCTCTGCTCACGGTACCAACCCGGCTAGTGCCGCCATGGCTGGTATGCGCGTTGTGACCGTCAAGTGTGACACCAAGACCGGTAACCTCGATCTCGAGGATCTCAAGGCTAAGTGCGAGAAGCACAAGGACGAGTTGGCCGCGTTCATGATCACCTACCCCAGCACCTTCGGTGTGTTCGAGCCCGGTGCTAAGGAGGCCTGCCGCTTGGTGCACCAGCACGGTGGCCAGGTCTACATGGACGGTGCTAACATGAACGCCCAAATCGGCCTTTGCTCTCCTGGTGAGATCGGTGCCGACGTGTGCCACTTGAACCTTCACAAGACCTTCTGTATCCCCCACGGTGGCGGTGGCCCCGGTGTCGGACCCATTGGTGTCGGCGAGCACCTGCGTCCCTTCCTGCCCTCGCACCCCACCAGCGAGTACCTGCAGTCGAAGCGTGGCG
This sequence comes from Penicillium sp. CF05, assembly GCA_002916455.1. Lineage (NCBI taxonomy): Eukaryota > Fungi > Ascomycota > Eurotiomycetes > Eurotiales > Aspergillaceae > Penicillium > Penicillium sp. CF05. The sequence goes on along the minus strand of PKQL01000093.1, from coordinate 59,356 downwards.
ACACCTCCTCCCCTCCCATCTCCGCTGCTCCCTGGGGCAGTGCCAGCATCTTGCCCATCACCTTCAACTACATTAACATGATGGGCGACCGCGGTTTGACCCACGCCACCAAGATCACCCTGCTCAACGCCAACTACATCCTCTCTCGCCTGAAGCCCTACTACTCGATCCTGTACACCAACGACCACGGCCGGTGTGCACACGAGTTCATCCTCGACGTCCGCGCTTTCAAGGAGACCTGTGGTGTCGAGGCCATCGATATTGCCAAGCGTCTCCAGGACTACGGCTTCCACGCCCCGACCATGTCCTGGCCCGTCGCCAACACCCTCATGATCGAGCCCACTGAGTCTGAGAACAAGGCTGAGCTGGATCGCTTCTGTGATGCCTTGATCTCCATCCGCAAGGAGATCAGCGAGGTCGAGTCAGGTGCCCAACCTCGCGAGAGTAACGTGCTGAAGATGTCCCCGCACACCCAGCGTGATCTGCTCGTCGCTGAGTGGGACCGCCCTTACACTCGTGAACAGGCTGCTTACCCATTGCCTTTGCTTTTGGAGAAGAAGTTCTGGCCTACCGTGACTCGTGTCGATGATGCCTTTGGTGACCAGAACTTGTTCTGCACTTGCGGGCCTGTCGAGGACAGCGAATAGAGACAGATCTAGAGAGAGATCTATGATACCCATGCCGCGCTGATTGCCTTTTTTTATTTTTATTTTTATATATCTATACGAGGGCCCATTCTTGTGATGCGCACCTCTTCTCTGTGTATACATTCAACATTTCTTATTTTTGACGGTGGAAAAGACTACCTGCAGACTACGTGCTTATGAGGGCTGGGTTGATTCAACATAATCATCCAGCATCCACGCATCCCAAGAATAATATTCAAAGAATCAAAAGTGTTTAGACATGCGATTCCAGTTCAAAGCAATATCCAAAGTGTAAAAACGTAGACCACACGATATTCAATGTTTACTATGCTTATCAGTGTTACTTTACCATACATTACCATTTCCTTGTAAATGACCCTGTCGGGGACAACTCACCCGCTCCAAATACCGTATCTCCCATGTATGACCATCGGAGACAGCCGACCCCCGCTCCAGTAACCGCCCTAATCGTCCAACCTACTTCAACACACTCCCGTCAATTCAGGTCTCTAACGCCCCTAAGGGATTTTGCGAACATTCGAATCAAGCACAAGCTTGAAATTCTCTGCAACTTAGGTCCCACTCTTTTCCGGGCGATATTCCCTATCTAATGCCCCTTGCTTGGCAACAGGTAGCGAGAAGAAGTGACGAGAAGATAGATATATGAACGTGTATCTGACCCTCTTTCCGTGCTTGTTGGTCTCGGGTTGATCTTTTGAGCATTTTATTTCCTTGTTTCCACTGTGGAGACTGATCTGCGTGTTCATCTATAATATATATCGATACTTCTGATCGGGTTTCTTGAAAGTGGTGTACACCACTGCACACATCCATCCTCAACTTGAGTGTATCCAGGCTGGTTGGACTTTGTTAAGTATCTTACTGGCAATATGGGCTCCATTACTGGCGATATTGAAGCTCAAATGGACTATGCTTTTACTGTCTACCGTGGCACTTTCATTCAATCAATTCTTCCAGACTCGGGCTCCAAGCCTGAATTATCTCGCAACCAAGGCGCATTGTGGGTCTCTGCTGCTGATGGGCGCATTAAGGGCTGGGACTGGCAAGCCAATAATGACAATGGGTTTGCCGAATTGATGACTCGGAATCGGTGGGTTGATATCGACGCCGTTGGGGCCCAGGGCCAAGTCAATAGTCATGGTTCGAAGATCAGAGTGAAGATTGTGATCGCGAGTGAGGAACAGAACGAGTTCTTCTTCCCCGGGTTTATTGGTATGCATTAAATTCAACTTCCTAAAACCCCAACCAAGTCCCGAAGCCCAAGTCTTGATGCTAACTACATAACTACCCAGACACTCACATCCATGCACCGCAATACCCCAACGTGGGCCTCTTCGGCTCATCAACACTTCTAGACTGGCTAGAGACCTACACATTCCCAGTAGAGTCACGCTTCGGGTCACCACCTGACCCCAAAACAGGACACCAAGCCAAAACCGACCCCAAAGACACACCCCTCCTAGCCCAGCAAATCTACGACCAAGTAATTTCCCGCACTTTGTCCCACGGCACAACCTGCGCCTCCTACTACGCAACAAACCACGTCCCAGCCACAAACGCCCTATCATCCCTCTGTCACACCCGCGGCCAACGCGCCTTCATCGGCCGCGCATGCATGGACAACCCGAAATTCTGCGTGGACTACTACCGCGATTTTAGTGCCGAAGACTCCATCGTCGCAACCCGCCAAACGATCGAGTACATCCACACCCTTGACCCAGAAGGCAAGCTCGTGAAACCGATCGTCACACCGCGTTTCGCCCCCTCCTGCACAAGACCTGCACTACAGAGCCTCGGCGAACTAGCAGCAAGCTACTCACCCCCACTGCATATCCAGACGCACATCTCGGAGAACGTCAATGAGCTCGCGCTCGTTAAAGAACTCTTCCCTGAAGCGGATAGCTACGCCGGCGTCTATGATAAGTACAACCTCTTGACACCTCGCACGATCCTCGCGCATGCGGTTCATCTGTCTACAGATGAGCGGGCTCTGGTCCGCGAGCGGAAAGCGAAGATCTCGCACTGTCCGGCGTCGAACTCGGCGCTGGGGTCGGGAATTTGCCCGGTTAGGACGCTGCTTGACGAGGGGATTACGGTTGGGCTTGGGACGGATGTTAGTGGGGGTTATAGTCCTAGTATTCTTGAGGCGGCACGGCAGGCTTGTCTTGCTTCGCGGTTGTTGGGTCAATCTGCTGCGTGGCAGAGGGATCATTCTCAGGATGCGGATGGAAAAGGGTCTGATGGGCGGGAGAAATTGTCTGTTCCAGAGACTCTTTACCTTGCTACGCGCGGTGGAGCGGCGGTTGTTGATATGTCGAGTGATCTTGGTGGGTTTGATATGGGGATGTTGTGGGATGTGCAGTTGATTCGGCTTGGTGGGGTCAAGCTAGGGGAGAAGAGTCCACTGGATGGTGTCCCTGATGGTAGCGCGGATCTTGTGAAGGCTGGTCCTGTGGGAAATGTTGATCTGTTCGGAACGGAGAGTTGGGGGGAAAAGATTCAGAAGTGGGTTTGGAGTGGCGATGATCGGAATGTGAAAGCTGTCTGGGTTGGGGGGAAGTTGGTCCATTCGAGGGTTTGAGGTTTGAGTGGTGACTGTTGTATATATATGCATTTAGATTTCACTTCTATACGTGCCATTTCAGTTTTAGAGTGTAATTCTGTATTTACAACATTTTCTTTGATACCTCGGTGTTGATACTTATATAAGGGCATCCATCCATACTAGGGGAGTTAAGTGATATTGGTTAAGAGACTGTCATTCGCATTCTTGCCACTTCGAAAACATCTCTTCTGCTCTACTTTACAAGACTTGATTGTTCGTCTCGGATATTTACTGGAAGAGCTCCACACAATCAAAGATCTATTGAGATAGGTAAGCTTCCATCGAAAAGACGAGACGATCAGAAAAATACTCACAAAGTTCGGGCTCAGGAATTCATCTCCAGAGCTACCAGAAACAACATTGATGGTGATCTGAGTCGCATTAGCATCGTATGATCTGACTATGTTCGAAGGTCCTTACTGTGTTAGATCCAGCGACGATAGTTCCAGCCGGAATCGAAACATCGTAAACCTCGCCAAGACCTCTGTACCCGCCGCGAGTCACGCCACGGGAGTTAAGTTTACGCGGGGCATCTGGGATGGGACCAGAATAACTGTTGACCTATGTGAAGTGTTAGATGAATGCCAATAGCCGGAAGATGCCACATGTGGCTTGAACATACCTTAACCTGGGGCCGGCCAGAGGCAAAGGCAAGGGTTGTGCCAATTCTCAGAGTCGCAGCTCCGGTCTGATCCGAAGTTGCCGTGAATTTAATTGTCACAGGCGAATTCACCGATTTGAAGAGAGCCATGGGGAAAGATGAAACCTTAGAGCTGCCCACTGTGTAGGTGGCCGGTGACCAGGAAGACATGCGGCTGTCGGAGGGATGCATACGGAGCTGGTTGGCCGCGTTGAGGAAGCCGTTTGGTCTATGAGCAGTCAATACTAGAACGCTTGTGTGGACTCAGAGCCAATGCACTTACGTCCCGTCCCAGTCTCCAATCCTGAAGACTGTTTTTCCGGTCTTCACAGAGCCGGAGATGCTCTTCGATGTGGTCTTTCCGGCGGTGACGGTTACCTCCGAGGTAGCAACGGGATATTCACCCTGATAGTATACCATGGTGTAGGTGCCGGGTTTCATGGCGGGGGAGGTGAAATCCCCGGAAGACGAAGCGTAGGTCCAGTACTGTGCGGCATCGTTGTGCCTGTCATTGTTTTAGATATTTACTTATCATGTAGTGATCTTCATTGGACCTACCAGTGAACCACCCATTTGAAAGCCGAGTCGGCCCCGGATGCAGTGCCCTTAACGTAGCCTCTCGCAGATGTGGGAACGTATCCTTTGATGTCGAGGTCGGCGAAGAACGATGTGTCAAGTTTGGAACTGGGAGTACCGCTCCGGCTGAAGGTCATTGAGTACGGGCCGTGCAGACCCTGGCGGAAGTCTTCGGTCTTAAGGTGTCCTGAGTTCTGTACGGAGTAAGCGGCCGTTATTTGGCATTAGTTGAGTCTCAGTATGTTACATACCATGTACCAGTAGAGGCTGTTGTAAGAGCCGCCATTGTTGGTGTTGATATCACTGGTGCATATTAGCATGGATCAAGTCATGATGACCGAGAAGCTTACCGTTGGAAAGGCCCGCCAGAGGACGTCTCGTATTGATTCAGGATCATACAGACGCGGTGTGCACCCCCAGAGATACCTGCCTGTGTTAATATGAGCCGCGATTAAACAAGGTAAAGGTGTTCATACAGTGGATGTTGTCATCAATAAACCGTTGACTAGAGTAGAACTTGCTTCGAGTTTCCCCATCAACCAAGAACTTATATTTGTTAGCTGTTTCCTTTTCCAGTAAGAGACAAAGGCTTCAGGGGAAACTTACCACGTCCGAGCCCTCAATAACAGTACCACCTGCAGTAGTGGAGACATCGCCGAATGGCTCTTCATTGGGGAGCAGATCTGCGTTCAGGCGGGCGATGTATCGAAGTTCTCCAATACTGGGTTCTGAGGAAAACAATAAGTATAGATACCACACTTCAACACGACGAGTGCTAACCTTCAGTTGTGTGTGTCGCCATGTGGATGGTGGAGTCTCCTTTACGGACAACATAGTAATGTGTCAAGGTGGAAGTTTCGCAGGTCACCTTGATGTAGTCGCCTATATTGATCAGGGCATTTTCCAACAAACATCTTGTTCCACAACTCACCATTCTGAGTCGCAGACACAGTTGCACTCCCAAGGCCCGATCCGATATGGGACCCAGTCGACTGATATTGAAGCTCAGCTGCATAGTAATTGATCGAAGTAATGTCACAGCTCGACCGGCTGACAGTAAACTTGAGGGGGTTTGAGGAGCCAGCATCGATTACATAGGAATCAGAGCTAGTAGTGATCCCGAAAGCTGCATATGCCTGCTTCGCCAAGAGGGCCAGCGAAGCAATGGCCACGGACTTGAAAAACATCATGTCCAACGTGCGCTATAGAGAAAAACTTGCTCGTATCCCAGAATAGACGATGAAGAGCAGACAAGCAGCATCTTATAACAGGGGACATTTGTTTCTCAATTTGAAACACTACATGCTGCATGCTGGGAGGTGGAGATTTGTTAGGTAGCTGGAGCTTCATTCCACCATAGTCCGTGAATTTACTCATAGTTCCACCAATGTGTGGTGTTTCTGGCTCCTTGGCAGCTGGATGATTTCCGTTCTAGGAACGGACAGTCTGCAGACTCGACGGAAAGGGTAGAAAAATAAGCACAGGGCCAGCTTCTGGCGATTCCCCGTCCACAGTTAGCCTTGCCAAGACCCCTTGTGACTCCGTGTGGGGTGATGGCTGTTTCAATGTCAAGGGCGCACTAATGGAAGAATCAGATCCTTGAGACATCTTGCTTCGATGAATATCTTCTCCTAAATAGGTAAATTTCCCGGTCACTTTAATCCGATGGAGAAGAATCATTCCAGTTTCCGAAGTGCGCACGACCTTCTCCCGAAAGGCCGAGACCGGGAAGTTGAATATTAGGGATGTATTCAGAGCGTTCGTTAGAACTCCCAAAAGAAAAAAATAAAAAATAAAAAGAAGGAACTGACTGGATACGTAGTCGATTGAAAAGTGCACAGAAGTTGCCTCAAAAGCCAGGCAAAAGCAAACATGTCCCGGAATTTACTCGGTCAATATAATTTTTCGTGGACATTTCTCTCAGATTCTACAAATCGAGGGAATTTGGGGGGTCAAGAAAGAAACCATGGTAATATGAATGGTTACAAATATTGTACAATCTGGAGTTGTCATCTGCTCGAGGAAGAACATGTATTGAAATGAATCCCAGCCATCATACACATAGTCAACAAAGGAGTGCGAGTTCACCGAGATATTAGATCACACAAAATAAACTGTTACAAAATAGCCAAAATAGCAGAAGTCACAAGTCACAACAAATGACAACCCAGCATTTCCAACCGAAGTACAATCACCCCGAAAGAGAAATCACAGAAGAGAGGGCGGACTAGGCAGGCCTAACATGCTCGGAAGCACGCTAGTTAACGGAAGAGTAAGCTGATATTCTAAGATGAAACCGACCGGAAAGATCCTAGCCCAAAACTTACACGTCTTTCTACGAAAATGTCTTGGTACGGATCAAGGCGACCAGCCTTACCAGGCACACTCGGGGCTCAGCGGAAGTGGTTTCATTGGCCGTCCTTCCCCACACCCGAGATTATCAGGCGAGGCGTCTGGAATTGGGGTTGCCAAAACAATGCTGCATAGAGCGAGGATGCTACCAAGTTGGAAGTACTTCATCGTGCGTAGAAGAAAGGTAGAATGCGTGATGGCTTAGAGACAGGAGCCATTCATCTCTTTATATATATTTCTAATGGGTGCAAAAGTGGCAAAACTTTATACCTAAGCATTAGGAGGTTTCTTTATGAGATTTCTTATTCAGAGGAGGAGAATTATCTATTGGGTCACCTTTATGGGTTGAGATCAGCGTTCTGTATGTCCCGATCTCCGCGAGAACATGGGGTTGATTGGATGAAAAAAAAAAAAAAAAAAGAAAGGTCCAATGTTGTATTAACAAAGAACAATATCACGGTGAGTGGAAATCCAGCGCAAATCCTTGACATGCTGTTACGCTTGTTGACGTCTTCCTGCCGAAAATGGGGCTCAATAGACTCAGCTGATAGACACGGTATCAAAATATCTATCAATTATTTCCCTCCTCGAGCCAACATCGCCCTGGCCTCATATCAATTAAGGGTTAAATTCTCGTTTCCTTTTGACTGGCAGAGCTTACTTGTTTCATCGTAGTTGGGGAATGTTCATTCGAAGGGTCAGGACTAATATACGCTTGTTTCGAATCCACTTACTGTGCTAAAAATAGTCGGCCACTTATGTGGCTTGGTCAACTCCTTTTTGATACTTTGTAGTTTTTTGAGGCCTTTCTAAGAATACATTATTAACATCTATACCGAGTCGTTCCTATAATAACAGTCCGTTGGATGCTCAGAGCTCCAAAATTCTCCGCATACCAGAGTTCCCAACGACATAACCTCCCCCTAATTTGAATGCCCCCGGGCCCTCCAATTTCGCTTCATAGCGTCCCATCGCCATTTCCGTTAAGAACGAACCAAGGTGCTGCGTTGGAGAATGCATCGACTTCATAAAGCAGCGTATGCCCGGGGCAAGCAAGGCAAAACCAAGATTTGAGACTATTCCAGTCACTCCATTAGGTGGAATGTACGGGTTGATGGCATCGTGCGTCGCCGGATCAACAAATGCGGGCCTCACACTATCGACCCGAAAGGTCGGCTTTGACTCTGATAGCGTCCCGAGAAGCTTCTCAGTGTTGCCCTTTACTCTCGCAAAGATTGGTGAGAATCGCCCAGGTGTCTGGGTGGCTCCTTCACCAGATACATGAATGAATCGGAAAGGATGGTTTGATGGCCTGATTGTGGAAAACGCAGTGGCAGCTGCTAGGGCGTAATCCTTGGTTATCTTAACATATTGTCTATTAATCATTAGATTTGTGTCCATGTCACAGAGAAAGAAATACCTCATACTCTTCGGTGACTTTGGTCTGGCTTGTCCCCAGGGCCCAAACACATCCATCTGCATCTTTCAATTGATCGAGCAGCTCTGGCTTGTATGATTCAAAGTCTGTGTGGGTAATGACGCGCACACGTGAGTCTTTTGCGTCTTCTGCCATTCGCACGGGGCTTCGGCTTAGGATTGAGATCTTGGAGACTGCTGTGTTTCTGAGCATGGCGTCGAGCACTGAAGACCCGACTAGCCCGGTTGCCCCTGTGAGGATAAGATGCATTTTGGAAATCGTTGGAATTGATGATTGAAAATAAATCTAAGAGTGAATAGTCTCGATCATATATACCTCTAATTTATTTAGTCCGTTCGGAATGCCTAAGTCCGCGAGAGCCCAATGTTTATGTCCATGTCCATGTGCATGCGGCTGATGCTGACAGCACACTAACCATATACGGTTAGTTTTGGTATTTTGCGAGTGATAATTGGACGAAATTAACCCTGACCCACAATACCTTAACCCCATTTGGATGAAGGGACGGAGATAAGAGGCTGACCTGGGCACTATTATTATCACAGGAGTAAAAAGTTCAAGATCGAATGGTAAAATCAAATACCAAGGCAGGTACCACCTAACATATAGGTAGTACATTAAGATTTTCCTTCCACGCACCTTCCTCTTTGACAATGTCTAATCGTGCCTTCCCATAGAGTTTTCCCCCCCAAATGCCACAACCCGATAACTGTGGCCGCTCGGAAAGTAGTCAGTTGGAAACAACCTTGGAAGCGATATGGTTTCTGAATCAAATCTATGGCGTAGCCCGCTCAGTGTCGTGGGTGAAATCACCGGGAGAACCTTCACTCTGCTTTTTCAGAGGCGAGTATTTTATCCTCTAATGATAAACTTCCCTGGAGATCTGGAACATTGGAAATCTGACGGATGATTGGTCCAATAACATTATCGATATACGCACATAATATCTGGCGAAAATAGATACGTTCTAAGCCTTTTAGAGCTAGCAGATATTAGGCCCGAACTCCGAACTCCGACTTTTCAATGTGACGCTGATAGTAATTATAAAAACACCATTGTTGCCGTTGCCCCTGAAAAATTCGCATTCATCACTGAAATGTGGAAATATTGGCTTTTCGCCCTAATCAGCGTGGGCCATGCCTCGCAGACCGTGCTCCGACCAGACCCCTTGGCGTCAAACTTCACCACCTTTCGAAGCACAAATTCACCCCATTCAATACGCATCCGACAACAAGATGAGTCTATCTGTGCCGCTGGCTCCGTACAGTACACAGGATGGCTAGATATTGGCCCGAAGCATTTGTTCTTCTGGTACTTCGAAAGTCAGAATGATCCCGTCGCCGACTCACTAACGTTGTGGATGAATGGTGGACCCGGGAGCTCTAGTATGATGGGCCTGTTCCAAGAAAACGGGCCGTGTCTCATAAGTGAACACGGGAATGGGACCGTGCATAATCCATGGAGTTGGTCTCGAAACTCCTCATTACTTTTCGTGGACCAGCCAGCCGATGTGGGCTGGTCGTATATTGACGAGGGGTACGAGGTCGCGCACGATTCCCAAGAGGCCGCGGTTGACATGCACCGTTTTCTCCAAATTTTCGTATCTGAGATTTTCCCCCACAAACGCTTCTCAGATTTCCATCTCTCCGGTGAATCTTATGCAGTAAGACTCGCCCCGCCCTATGTCACTTTGCACGCACCACTGACACCCCTAGGGAAAATACATACCCTATCTCGGGGCTGAGATTGTGACTCGCAACCAGCAATATCCTTCAGAGCCCCAGATCAACCTTAAGTCATGTCTGATAGGTAATGGTTTCATGTCATCCAAGGATATCACCTTCGGGTATTGGGAGACGCTTTGCACGACCAATCCCGGCGTTTCCACACCCGTATTCAACCAGACACGATGTGATATTATAGCAGCCAACATGCCGCGATGTATGGAAGTCTACGATACTTGCGCCAAAGCTCCTGACCTTGCAATCTGCACAGCTGCATATTCCGTTTGCTACAAAGGAATCATCGGTTTGTACGAGGACGAGAGCAAGAAGGGAGGCCGTAACCGCTTCGATAGTAAGTCCTTCCTACATATATATACTGCCAAGGGGCCACTGTACCTAATGCAAGGGGATCAACAGTCACAGCCCCTTGCTACATTGACGAAGTCTGCTACAAAGAAGCCGCTTATATTGAGCAGTATCTGAACTCCCCTGCGGTCCGGGAGGCACTCTCGCCACCGGAAGGGGCTAAGGAGTTCAAACTCGAGTCCAGTGCCGTGGTTGACGCCTTCGCGACAACGCCGGAGGCGATGACATCTTCGTCCGACCATATCATTTTCCTCCTGGCCCATGGGGTGCATTTCCTGGCATACCAAGGGAACCTTGACCTAGCTTGCAACACGGCGGGAAACCTGCGGTGGGCTAACTCGCTCGCCTGGAAGGGGCAGACTGAGTTTACATCGAAGCCACTGCTTCCTTGGACATCAAATGTCGCGGGACGTAACAAAACGGTCGGCACCGCGAAAGAGGTGCGTGTGCAGTTAGACGGCCAGGCAGAGGCATCGCGATTTGCATTTGTGACGGTTGACGGGGCGGGTCATTTAGTGAGTCCAATAATTCAGACATGTTAATCTGAGTACATGCTAATGGTTATAATAGCTTCCTCAGGACCGCGGTGATGTGGCATTTGACATTTTGACACGATGGATTGCGGGCGATTCCTTTGCTTAGTCCTGGAATCATGGTCCATGGAGGTGCTGTTATCAGCGTAGGTCTCTGAAGATGGAGTGGCTGCTGCACTGTCTCTTAACAAAGAGAGTCTGGTTGCACCCCTGATGCTCGTCCAAGGGCTGTTATAGTATACGGTCTACATCATGTTCTCCGAATTTAAACAAACAAGGATAGGTGGCCGCTCATGGCCTCTATCGTTGGCGACGAAGGACTTTAGTATTCTGATTTATGTGGCTCAACGTTATGAAAGTGGTGTTATATGTAAGAAAAGTAAACTATCTAACGGGCAGTATATCCGCCGTCGACCGGAAGACAAACTCCAGTCACCCAGCTGGCGTCATCACTTGCCAGCACAACAGCCATGCGGGCAATATCCTCCGGCATTCCAGGTCCTTTCAGCGGATGGCGCCTTTTTAAATCTTCCGACGGAGTCAAGTTAGTAGTTGTTTCCTTGAAGATAGCCGTTTGGGTGTCTGAGCATCTGTCAGTGAGAATCCGGACAGTCAAATTAGCTGACTTACAGCCAGGACAGATGGCATTGATATGAATGTTATCAGGCGCATAATCCAGAGCCATCTGCCTCGTGAGATTACTCACAGCACCCTTTGATGCACAGTACGATGCTGGCTTCAAGTATCAGTTTAGATCCAAGAGTCGAGGAGTTAAACTCACGATTCTCCGGCCCACCAATCATACCCATAATGGAGGAGATGTTGATGATCCAGCCCCGATCGCCTGAAGAATGAGGTTCTTGCGCTAGCATTTGAGTAAGAGCATACTTGCAACCCAGGAACACAGACTTGGTATTGACACGCATCGTTGTATCCCAGGTCGTCTCCTCAGTCAAATGGAGTACAGCAGGCGTCCGTGCCTCGATGCTGATCCCGGCATTGTTGACCAAACTAAGATAAATCGTCAGATGAATTATTTGAATCTTCTTCTCGGGCTTCCATACATGTCCAGTCGTCCATATTCTTTCACAGCGACCTGGATCAAGTCCCCCATCTGCGTTGCTTCCCCGACATCTGTCCGCACAAAGGTGGCCTGCCCACCGTCTTGGATAATCAGATCGTGCGTCGTAATCCCAGCCTCCTCTTGGGATCGCGCAGTTGGTGTCAGATCAGCGCAGACCACTCTCGCACCCTCTTGGGCATAGCGAATAGCGATCGCTCGTCCTAGGCCGGATGATGACCCAGTGACTATGGCTACTTTGTCTTGCAAGCGACATGATTGCGACATGGTGAGATTCTTTCGCTCACTGAATGGTGGTCATTTAGGCAGAGATAATAATGAGAAAAGAGGGGGTATTGTTTGTGCCAGATGCCATGGCTTTATACGCTGGCAGAGTTCATAGAGTTGGAAACTGGACCGAAGTGCTGGATGCCAGTTACCCTTCATAGAACAAAGATGACGTCCCTAGTTCTAACAGATCGTCAGATTCTGCAGAACCTTGCAAAATACTCGCAGATCGGGCCGAGTCCGATTTGCGTAGCCGAGAAGCCTGGTGAAAAAGCGATGGGATGGAACTTGATATAAGCGGAAGGCGTGCCGAGACGCCGCGTTTGACCTTCCCTTTTGAGAGGCAAGGTGGTCTATTCTTTCTCTCGCCCAAATGTGTTCCAAATGTGTTCCAAATGTGTTCCAAATGTACCTTTATCTACTATCATTACTCCCAGAATAGTGATGGGTGATAGTTGTATACAATATACAATGTATTTGTGCCTTTCCTGTAGTCCGTTTCGCCATCTCCGTTGGCTACAAGACAGGAACCGTTCTGCAACCTTACATAGAGTCGATAGAAGCATGTATTATAGACTCAGAGAACGAATAATTCCATCCATGGATTGAACATCGAAGTTTAGATAATGCCAAACTAGAACTTAAGTTAGATGACCTGTTTATATATTATGGTACCCGTGGCTCTACGGTAGTAACCTCACAGATCTACCACAAAACCACGCAGTATCCATAATGGCAACATTGTACATCTATTGTATAACTATTGCTCTATTTCCATTTATATATTTCACAGTACACCCCTCGTGTCACATGACTTGAAGGGGGAAAAGGGGAAAAGAGGAAAAGAGGGGAAGGAGACACCTGCCCTGAGCAGTTGACGGGGCTTCCGGAACGCCCGAGAAGAAAATCGCGTGGAATAAAATCTTCCATGTCAATTCAAGCCACATTACTGTGTGTTTCTACGATGAGCGCAATTGGCACTTTTTCCACCTGGCCCTACGTAGGTAGACATTCCAGATCAACATTCCACAACTCCTACCGTTTCCAGACTTGTGAGCAGAACCCGAGACAAGATGTCATGAAATTGAATACGAAGTATAGAAATGGGGCAGCTAATTAGACAATTAGCTCACAACAATACTAAGCTCCGGCTATTGTCCGGAGTCCGGCTGAACGTTGCTTTTCTCCCCAATGATCGACTTGCCTTAGACCCCCGGTCTCGGGATCCACAGGTATAGGGAGGACATCGCGTGGTGCCTGTTTTTAGGATGAAACCAGATGCGGAAGTGTGTTTCTATGTAAGTCTTTTAGAGGAACTCAATTAATCGAACATTTGAATTCGATAAACATCTGGATCTCAGGATTTCGCTGAATCTGTCGCATTCCTGCCTAATCCGGAAGTGATAGTCAGTATTGAGCTAGCAGGGAGTACTACTTCAACTAATGCAATGCACAATGAATAGATCACAGGAAAGGCTCGATAACAGTAAAATGGTGAGGGGTAATGGTAGTAACTGTCTAATTAATTCGAGACAATTTGTGCTAGATAGGTTACATTCAACTCCAAAAATTCCAAGAAATCTGACTGTCACCTCTCCCGGTCACTGGCCGCACGCGACGGTCATGTCTCGGGTGTACCTGTGGCCACTCATGACCCTATCAGGTCCGAATCCACAATCCATCTGATGTTCCAGATGACTGCAGCCTTGTCACAAACGCAACCATATTGTTCTTATCGTATTGTTCTCGGGGTAATTAATAACTGTATTTTGAGTCTATTTTCCCAATGGTTACCTATCTCTGGAATGCATATATATTCCATAAGGGAAGCAGTGAGATAGATAATCGAAAACTGTTCTGTATCCGTGTGTCCTAGGCTGGGGTTTGAGAGACTCCCAAGGCACTGTCAATATGAATTTTTCAACTATGATCAAGGGGTTTGCTACCCTGGCTGCGCTGTCTGGTACAGCCGCAGGAATTGTCACATCGCCGTTCAAGCGCGATCTGAAGCTTTCTGCTGAGCTGGGAATCCATCCGGATATCCTGCTCGGTCATAAGACCACGGTGCATGATGTTACCAACTCCCAGCTTGATGCTCCCATTGAGGCACAGTATGTTTCGGTATGTGTCTATGCTTCCCAATGTTGAAGACGGTGATAAATGCTGACAATCTATAGCTCCCAATTGACCACAGCAACTCTTCCGTTGGTCACTACAGGAACCGCTATTGGGTATCCGACGAGAATTACAAGGAAGGAGGACCAGTATTCGTGTTTGATGTGGGCGAATCAAGTGCTGAACCTTCGGCGCAGACCTATCTGAGCAATTCGACCACGTTCTTTTATCAGTTGGTCAAAGAGTTCGGTGGAATTGGAATCGTTTGGGAGCACCGGTTTGTCTCCTCATCCTATTGAAACCTCAGACTTGACTAACGACAAGCAGATACTATGGGGATTCTCTTCCCTACAACGTCAGCCTGAACATGGAGCCTGAACACCTCCAGTACCTCAACAACAAACAGGCTCTGGCAGACATACCATACTTTGCGGCCAAATTCACTCGCAAAGATTACAGTGATGTGGACCTGACCCCAGATGGAACACCATGGGTCATGGTCGGAGGCTCGTACGCTGGCATGCGAGCGGCGTTTACCCGTCAATCGTATCCCGATACTATTTACGCCTCTTTCGCTTCGTCCGCCCCCGTCGAAGCACGAATTGACATGAGTGTCTATTTTGACCAGGTGTATGACGGCATGGTTACATATGGACACTTGAACTGCACCAGGGACATCAAGGCTGCACTGGAGTATATCGACGAGCAACTCTCCAAGAGTGAATCGGCTGCAGCGGCGATCAAGCGGGAATTTTTCGGGGAAGGTGCCGAAAAGAACAGCAACGGTGATTTCACCTCCGCGCTCGTGACGATTTACAACTTTTTCCAATCTTATGGTATGGGAGGTGGTGTGGGCAGCCTGGAGTCATTCTGTGAACACATGGAGACCGACCCGAAGACTAGCGCAGCGGCGCCCTCGGAAGGGTTCGCTCCGACCCGGGGGAAGAAGTATGTAGCGGAGCGATATGCATCATGGCCGGTTTTCACGCAGATAGTCAATATTAATTTGAAGACCAACTGCAAGAAGCTTGAAACCAGCGAACCGCTGGAGTGCGATCTGGGGCCACCGTCCACCGATCCAGACACCATCAGTTGGACATGGCAGTACTGCACTGAATGGGGATACTTCCAGACCAACAACTTCGGAGATCACTCGCTGTTGTCAAAATACCAGACCCTCGAATATGCGCAGGACTATTGCAACAGATTCTTCCCGGAGGCTATTGAGAAGGGTCTGTTCCCCAAACACCCGCAGACCGAGGCGACCAATGCGGAGACCGGCGGATGGTCTATTCGTCCGTCCAACGTTTACTGGAGCGGCGGCCAGTTTGATCCGTGGCGGACTTTGTCTCCCCTCGCCGCGGGCACACGGTTAGCCCCACAGGGTGTGGCTCTCACGACAGAGATCCCCAAGTGTAATGTGGAGACGGAGGAAAATACGATCTTCGGCTACATCATGCAGAAGGCGGAGCACTGCTTTGATTTCCACACGGCCTTTGTACCTGGGGCGATTTCTCGGGGATATTTCCAAACGGCATTGAAAGAATGGCTTGGATGTTTCAAAGCCAAGACTCGTTAAACCTTGACGTTCTCAACCTTGGGATATCGTGACTCATTAGTGACTTTTGATTTCCTCCTTTGACACTATCCCCCTTTTGTATCAGCTTGCGATCTTCCCGTCGTTTTTTTCTCACGTGGAGCTCTACCGAGGCCATGGACATATAGCATTCTGTGAATTAAATTTCCATTTCACATATTTAATTGCTTTTTCTTCTTTCAATTCATGGAGTTACATTAAGACAAAATGTTGTTCAGCCCTACAGTTACCTTAATTGGTGCGCTATCTGTGGCCTTGGTCGTACGTTACTTCGCACAACTATATCATCACCATAAACAATCCAAAGCCCTACACTGCAAGCCTGCCCGTTCAGGCTCCTCAGGTTTCTTCGGCATTCCAGGTTTTATTCGCTTGAGCAAGGCGGTTCGTGAAAAGCGCTGGATCGAGCATCTCTACAACGAATATGCTGTCTATGGAAATACCTACAAACAGACATTCCTCTCTCGCAATCTAATCACCACTATCGAGCCTGAAAATATCAAGGCAATTCTCGCTACCCAATTCAATGATTTTTCTCTTGGAACAAGACACCAGCAATTCTACCCACTCCTGGGCGATGGCATCTTCACCCTTGATGGTGCGGGGTGGTCTCATGCGCGCGGATTATTACGCCCGCAGTTCACTAGGGACCAGGTAAACTTTCCGATATGTCGCATTGCACGACACCATCATTGACAACATACAGGTCGCCGATCTTTCCATGTTAGATGACCACATCTCCAACCTGATCGACCTTATCCCCAAGGACAGGAGCAGTTTCGACATCCAACGTTTATTTTTCCTGCTGACCCTGGACTCGGCAACGCATTTTCTATTCGGGGAATCGGTCGGGTGCATGCTTCCCCCCTCGGGGAAGACAGGCGTGCTGGAAAAATGCGCCGTTGGTAGCGCACAAGGTTTCGCCAACGCCTTTGGGACCGCTCAGGATTATCTCGCTGCACGGAGTCGCGCCCAGGGTCTGTACTGGGTTGTCAATCCCAAAGAATTCCGCGAGGCAAGTCGGCAGGTTCACGAAGTCGTCGATCACTATGTCAATCTCGCTCTCGAGTCGAAACGTAACCCCGAAAGGAAGATCGACGGTCGGTATATCTTCCTCGAAGCACTGGCGGTCGACACCGATGACCCCAAAATTCTACGCGATAACATGCTCAATATCCTATTGGCTGGTCGCGATACCACGGCCAGTCTGTTAAGCTCGACGTTCTTCTACCTTTCGCGCCACCCTACTGTGTGGAACCGGCTGCGGCGGGAGATTGTACAGATTTTCGGAGATGCGAAGAATCCGCGGTCGGAAATGACCCAGACCAAGTTGAAGGATATTCCTTATCTGCGATATGTCTTGAACGAAGGTTAGTCGGTGTTGCAGTGGTTACTGTATACTCCGTTAATGAATATTCATCCAACTAACTCCAATCCAGTTCTTCGTCTCCAGCCTCCCGTGCCTGTCAACTTCCGCGTCTCAACAAAAGACACCTCCTTACCGGTCGGTGGTGATGCGGACCACCAATCCCCGGTCTATATCAAGAAAGGCACGATGGTTGCTTACAGCGTCTACGCTATGCACCGCCGGACCGATCTATGGGGCAAGGACGCGATTTTCTTCCGACCCGAGCGCTGGGAGGAAAATGCGAAGCATGGCTGGGAATACCTTCCCTTCAATGGCGGGCCACGCATCTGTCTTGGACGTAAGTTGTGCATATCTTTGTCTTTTCCCGGACGAAATTGAAGAACATTCTAAGTGACCGGCTAACAATCAATCACTTAGAACAATATGCTCTCACTGAGGCAAGTTACACCGTCGTTCGTCTGATGCAGCACTTCGATACCCTCGAAAATGCGGACCCCCATCCTCGACAGGAGCCTATTAAGCTATCTAATCTGACGATGTCGCATGATCTTGGCGTGCCTATTCGTTTGTACTCTTCGGATAAGATTTAGGCTTGTTGGTTCGTCTTATGATTGAATGTGTATATGGATATCTGATTGGGGTTATGCTAGGGTATTTTGGAAATGATTGTATATGTTGTTCTAAGTATGGGATTGCACCAAATTGAATGCTTTGATCTGCCCAGATGATCTATAAGATCCATGTTCATGTGGAGTCAATGGAGCCAACGTTTATGCCCAAGGCGGATAGGATCTTCCACAGAATTACCTCCCAGCTTTGATCTTCCTTTCTCTCTCTCCCTCTCTCATTACCCAGATTTATGATTTCTTGCCCACCTCGCATTTTCTACTGAATTTCTGTCCCGTGAAAACCTAACCCAGGCGATTTTCCAGCGAGGTACCCAATGTCGCCATGTCAGGCCACAATTGCCAAACTGCCGCTATCATGCCCTCGCCTGGTCACACTCATCGCATTGGCAATAGGTGCTAGATACCTGTTAACGTGAACCTTACGCTGGAGCATAGCTGTGCATCCTGCCTCACAAGGCTGTGAAATGCGCTAGTTAGCCGAAAACCCCCAGCTAAAGCGGGGCTCAACCCCTTTTGTCTTCACCTTTCACCCTTCACACGACGAGGGACATTAAAAGTTATGTCCTCTCCACTCTCCGATGGACATGATTCAGTTCTGGTTGGCATAGGTGATGTTCGTGACTACAACGTGGACCACATCCTTCCCCTCCCTCCCACCGACATTGTTGAGATCAGGAACTGGCTTGAGCCCACCGCATATGACCTGGAGCGAAGTGAATACTCTAGACATCGCCTGGAATATCTCGCCGGGACAGGAAAATGGCTCACCTCGACAACAACCTATCAACAGTGGCACAAAGGCGACGAAAATGGCCTGTTGTGGGTCAAAGGTATTCCAGGCTCCGGCAAGTCTGTCCTAGCTGCTTCAATCATCAGCCGTTTACAAGAGGGTGATGTCCCAGTCATCTTTTTCTTTTTTCGACAAATCATCGACGCGAATCATCAGCCTGCGTCTGCGCTGCGCGATTGGTTATGTCAACTCTTGGATTACAGCCCTCCTCTGCAAGTCAAACTGAAGAATTACATTGTCGACAAACGTGATTTGGGTAGCTTGTCTCCCAGCGATCTCTGGAAGGACCTTAAACTCGCACTGGCCGCATTTCCCAAGGTCTACTGTGTCACAGATGCCTTGGATGAGATGGACCAGGGGAATGATGAGTTCCTCCACGCTCTGGTTCAATTAGGCCAGTGGCGCCCATCAAATGTCAAGGTTCTCATTACCTCACGCCCAGTATCAGTAGTAGAGAATTCCTTGCGATCATTCTCCATTCCCCAGATTCGATTGGAAGAGAAGCTCGTCGATCTCGACATCGCGGCCTATGTACAATACAAACTTCGCCACTCATCGGTCGCTCCTGAATCCTGGAGTGTCATAGAGGAGGCCATTCCTGGTCGTGCGAACGGGCTCTTTCTTTATGCCAAGCTCTCGATGGATGCATTCCTTGAGCCAGGCGCCGACGTATATGAGGTGCTCAAGGCGCTACCGGCTGACTTGAACGTTATGTACAATGATATGTTGCACCAACATGCAATACGGTCGGCTGTTCCCACTAACTTACAACTGCTTGTCTTGCAGTTTGTTACCCACGCCACACGCCCGCTCCGTATTCTCGAGATCGCTGAAATTGCGAAAGGTGTGCAAGGTCCAACGACAGATCGCAGTCTGAAAGAGACAAAAGACTTGGTCCGGGCCGCTTGTGGCCCGCTACTCGAGATTCTTCCCGATGAGACAGTCTCGGTCGTTCACCACTCATTCACCGAGTTCTTGAAAGGATTCACCCGTTCAAATGAGTCGGCTGTTGCGACATATCCGATCCTTCAGCCCGGGTCAACAAACAGATGCTTAGCCATTGCGTGCTTGGACTACCTCCGGTCTGGCTGCCTGGTTGATCAACAAATGAAAGAATCTGCCGATATATGGGATCTACGCCGACGGGATGACGGGCAAAGAGAACTGAAACTTCGGTTTCCATTCGTGGAATATGCAGCGTATAACTGGTACATTCACATCCGTCGCGCAGTCTTAGCGGGTGAAGACATGGAACTTGTCTATACGATGCTCGATAATTTCTTTGCGGAAAGGCGAATGTTTACCGCTTGGCGAGTTATAACATGGCCGACACGTGAAACCCGGGGTCTCACCGCGCTTCATGTCGCTGCTTGGGCTGGCTTAGCTGGATATGCTGCACATCTGCTTGAGATAGGAGATAGCATAGAAGAGCGCGATGCGTGCCAAAATACACCTTTGTACTGGGCTGCCAGTTCCGGTCACCATGACGTGGTGAAGGTTTTGCTTGGCAACGGAGCCGACCCCAACGCAGAACAAAACGAAGGATACAACTCACTACATCTGGCAGCTAGAAGAAATCATGCTGCAGTGGCCAAACTTTTGCTCGCTGCTGGCGTCCACCCGCTCACCCCCAAGACGCAGGAGACACCCGGAAGGATGTGTGGGAACGCACCCACATCACGCGGACATACACCTCTGATGTATGCATGTAATAATGGCCATGTTGAGACGGTAGCCGAATTCCTACCCTTTTTGGAGAACACCGATGTTTGTCACCAAGCCCTTCTCTGGGCGGCGAAGGTGGGGCATTGTGCAGTGGTTGAGTTGATCATCCAACATCCAGGCGTGAATGTAAACGCGAAATGCCGAGGAGAGACCGCTCTATTCGCAGCATGCTCTGCAGGAGATGAAGAGACTATTCGTGTATTGTTGCGAGCGGGGGCCGATCCGAACGTATTCTGTGCACAAGAACGGGGCGGGTTTTCCAGACTACGGTGCATACGCAGGTCGAACTCTCATATGCATCAATATCCCGGAAGGGGTAATACGGCTTTACATGCCCTGTGTAAATCCCGCAGATTTGGGGATAAACTCTCGCCAGCGTGCGTAGATTATCTGCTTCAGGCGGGGGCCGAGGTTCATATACGAAGTTCTACCGGCGAGACGGCCCTGCATTATGCTTGCAGACACCAACAAGCAGATGTTGTCAAGAGGCTACTCGGAGCTGGTGCAGATCCTACGGCAGAAGACGATTCTGGGGCCACGCCATTACACACAGAAGGACAGAGAGATCCAGAGCTGCTTCCTGTGCTTTTAAGCACAGGGGTGGTCGATATCAACAAGGCTGTTGGCAACGCTGGGAAAACTCCGTTACTATTTCGGCTTCAACCCTATAATGCAAAGCGAGTACTTTCTTTCTTGGGGTATAAACCAGATGCCAATATATCTGACGCCCGGGGCAACGGTCCGCTACACCACGTTTTCACAGCATACGATATCCATGGTGGTGTTATCGATACTTTGGTCTCCCTGGCCGCCAATCCTAATGCGAGGAATAATGAAGGAAATACCCCGTTGCACACAATGAGGGGTGAACATAGCCCTTTCATATCCAAGCTCGTTGATGCGGGTGCAGACCTTGAAGCTCGAAATCACGATGGCCAGACCGCTCTTTTCAAACATGCGAATGAAGAACCTTTTGAGACGCTGATTAGTCTCGGCGCTTGCCTCGATACGCGGGACTCGAATGGAAGAACTTTGTTGCACCGTTGTTGCAATCACACCAACCGCCTGAACCGTCTAATAAGTCTCGGCCTTGATCCTTTGACAACAGATCACCAAGGCGACTCGCTGTTGATGGAGGTGGCCGCTACCAAGAACAATGGCAAACTGCCCGCTATCATGAAGCATCTGGTAGCACTTGGGCTGGATATGGACCAACCAAACCATTGCGGTAGAACCACTCTGCATGTGTTGTGCTCTAGGGAGAACACTTCATCCTCATCCACAGAAGGAGATAATCTGGATTATGTCCTTGAAGTTTGCAAAAACCTAAATCCCAGTGACTGCTACGGTGTGCGACCCTTACACCTCGCTGCCACAATATCCGAGTCTCACGTTTTCAAGCTTCTCAATGCCGGTGCAGATATGTTCGCGTTAACACACGAAGGAATTTCGGTACTCCATGTCGCAGCCCGGGCCCGCCAGCCCAATATTGTTGCTCTCTTTTGCTCCAGACTAGCAAGTCGTGGGACTCAAGATCGGGCTGGATTTGTGAACCAACAAACCAGTGAAGGGGAAACAGCCCTTCACTATGCTTGCCGTTCGGGACGCCCAGAGACAGTCCAAGTATTGCTTGAAGCCGGTGCAGATCCCACCATATTGGACAGCGGACGCCGTTCACCTTTGCGAGCATGTGCGCAGTTCGAGGCAGAAGAACAATTATGGGGCGGTCATGGAAGAACACCGCAGACAGACTACCTCCATGCAGCCGGATTTCTAGTCAGCGATCACCAACGGCCGTTCTTTGACTCCCCTCATAGGGATCAGAATCACGGCCAGCGGGATACGGAGCATAATACAGTTCGTCTGGATGAGATCCTGGACTTACTTGTTGATCATGGAGCCCTCTCGTGGGGCAAAGGTTGTTTACGAAGGGCGTTTGAAGATGCCATTTCGAATCGGTACGAATACACTGTTGACTGTCTCTCACGACTGCGATATCGTCTTCCTGGTGTGAAACCATTCCACCTTCAGGGACTCGACTATCTCATCTGCAAAAGCCGTCTAGATGCGACAAAAGGAGCGTTAAGAAAATATGGCGGACTTGATAATAACGTCTCCACGTTTACTGGAGATGATTACAGTGCCTTCATGAGAAACCTAGTGTTCAGCAGGCAATACGACTTGTTTGAAGAGGGAGCAAAGAGGCTTGATACATCCAAATCCAACCCCCCCGGGACCTCATTACTGCATTCTCTCGTGGCCTGGGGCTATAAAGAGCTGCTGGAGCGTGTTTGCGACAAGGATGCTGCATTGAGGTTTGATGACCATAACTTATGCCTAGCAGCAGAGATGGAAGTAAACGGCACCGCAACTCCCATGGAGCCTCTACTGGTAACTGCATGTGATCGCCATTTGCCTAACATGGATATGGTGGAATACCTGGTTGAGAAGGTCGGTGTTAGCGTGAACGCACAATTTACTAAAATCTCATTCGGTGCCCAAGCGGCCGGAGGGACCCTTCATAAACTTGTACTCGGGCGCAACTGGTGGCATGTTTACAAAGCATTGCCATATTTGATCAAAAAGGGCGCGAACCTTGAGCTGCGTGGTGTGGAAGGAGTGACACCATTACACGTGGCCTTGCACACTCCCTACACGCGCGGTCCCTTCCGCAGAAACGCTGTGAGGATTCTCATCGAAAGCGGGGCAGATGTCAATGCTGTGGACGCTAACGGAGAAACATGCCTGTCAAAAGCCAGCAATGATCTAGAGATGACCAGGCTTCTCTTGGCGCACGGCGCCGAGATCACCGCAGCAGCCGTATTCTCTGCAATTGGAATGGGCGAGATTAAGATACTAGGAATGTTGCTGTCGCGGGGTGATTACGCGAATATTAGGAAATCTGAGCCAGTTAATGCTCGAAAAGACAGGGACTATGCGCTCGATATTCTGGATTCCGAGGTCTCGCCTCTTCTCTTTGCCAGCATCCCTAAACTACGATTCAAGGACTTTGGCCCCACCACGACACGTTCCCGTCCGAAAGATATGGACCATAATTCAGTCGACGCCCGCATCATAACAATGCTACTGAAACACGGCGCAGACCCATTTGAGACATATGTTGGGGAATTCTCTGGCAAGTATGGCATGAAGAAATCTCACTCAGATCTGGATGAGGCCAATATTGAAATCCAAAGAAAGACTGTGATCCATGAAATATTGAAATCTGGGAATCTAAGTGGGCCATTCTTTCAACTACCATCCTTGCAACTTGAGCGACGAGATTCAAGCGGTTGCACATTGCTTCTTGCAGCTTGCAAGAGCAATACGACACTAACCACCAAGATGCATTTTGTTGAAGCTGGGACAACCATTACAAGAACAACTCTCCAAGAACTCGTAGACCGCGGTGCAGATGTGATGGCACAGGACAACGATGGCAACACCATCCTCCACCATATCTATCTTAGGAATATGGACTCTGAGTTGTTCAAAACTCTCAAGGAGATCATCATCAAAAACCCCAGTCTCCTCCATCAGCCAAATCGGAACGGTGAAACATTCTTCCACCGCACCCTGGTTGCAAGGAACCTCGATGTTATTGATGATCTTCTCGAAATGGGGGCTGATCCTCTTCAGCCGGACCCCGATGGCAACACCGCGCTTCATCATTTGGCTAAGTACCTGAGAAAGGATAAGTCGCAGGCTCACTTCAAGCGCTTCCTGGAAGCGGGTGTGGATATCAACTCTCGGAACCACGAGGGCGAGACACCCCTCTTCAAATATATAGAGCATGGTGTGGTTGCTCCCAATTACTACTGTAATTACGGTTTTGACGAGAAGGAGGATGACCTCACCGAGACCGTCTTCGACATTTTCGAGGAAGCTGGAGCGGATTTCCTCACACAAAACAATGCAGGGTTCTCGTTGCTTCATATATTAGCCTCTAAAAAGGTAGATGACAGGTTTGGTGCGAAATCGAAATCCCCGGGCAATGTGGTCCGGCGATTCAAGATTCTGATGAGCCGAGGACTTGATCCTATGGCAGAGGATGCACGCCAGCGGACCAGTCTAGATGTTGCTGCTGCTTGTGGCGGTGAGCATATTCTGAAATTGTTTGCACGGAATCCGATGGAGTAGAATAGTCTATGAAGACCAACAGCAGGGAGTTTGTATTATGATTAAGCCACGTTGAGACACCACCGTTCCTTTGTACGGCTTATGTGTTTTCCTCCCTTCATATATTGTCGTAGAGTGGTAACCCCAGCACCTCTATGGCATTCCAAGAAGGTGAGTGGAACTACCGATTTGGGATGAAGATGAACGAAACGCGAGGTCAAAGTGCTACCTAGGTATAGTACACGCTCAGTGGTCCGTTTTGTCAGAGCAGCCTCTTCCAGGCCCAGCTTTTGGCGTAAACCCCGGGCCGAGTGTGTCGTATCGCTTTGAAGACAGAGCGATGGATATCAACCGACAACAATGAGCTCTGGAAACGAGCCAATACACTGACTATCCCAACACATTACGATAATCCAAGTAATCGTAAATAATAACTGAAATATCCCTTCATCTGGTCATAGAGAAATTTGCTTTGTGTTTTCAGGGGAAAGTCATATGTCTAATTGAATCTCGCCGGAACCTCGGAACCCTTTATGGTCATCGATATGTCATCGGGCTCGATCTGATTCCCGATCGACGTAAAGCACAGTGGATGCTATCACCTGCAGTAAGGCTGGGCTTTATTGATCCTCCAGGCACTTACTAGGCACCCACCACCTAGGCAGATAATGCCCGAAGCCGTCAACTTGTACGGGCCAGGACTTTCAGAACATGTAAACTTCTGCTAGAACTCCTACTGTAATATGAAATATCAAGTATGAAATAGGAAATATTCCCTCAAATTCAACCAAAATAAAGTGGAATCATGTAGAACTACCTAACTGGGTAATATGTGTTTACATCGGGGAAACTGTCAGCCGGGGTTTCCCCGCGGTTTTACCGTTGGCTCATGGAATCTGCCGACTACATCCAAAGAGGAAATGAACTTCGCAACGCGATCCATATTAATGGAGTATTGAGGGAGATGTTATTTCTATTGGCTCCTGTATTCATCTAATCTCGGTCAATTTATCCTAGGCATATTAGACATATAAAACTACGGATATCCCGGGGAAAGCTCATGAAGCTATCCAAGATCTGCACCATGAAGCTGTCAACTGCAGTCACCGTGGGTTTGGCCCACCGGGCATTGGCTGTCAATCATCAATCCCAGATCGACTATAACTCGGCACCACCAAACCTCTCTACCTTGTCGAATGCATCCCTTTTTGACACATGGAGACCCAGAGCCCATCTCCTGCCTCCATCTGGCAAGCTAGGTGATCCGTGCGCCCATTATACCGATCCGAAGACTGGTCTCTTCCATGTGGGTTGGCTTCACAATGGGATTTCGGCATCTACAACCGATGATCTCGTTACCTATAAAGACCTCAATCCCGATGGTGGCCCGTCAATCATCGCGGGAGGAAAGAACGACCCTGTTGCTGTCTTCGATGGCTCCGTCATTCCAAGCGGTATTGACGGTATGCCCACTCTCATATATACCTCTGTCTCGTATCTCCCAATTCACTGGTCCATCCCCTACACCCGTGGAAGCGAGACACAATCCTTGGCCGTTTCCTATGACGGTGGTCGCAACTTCACCAAGCTCAATCAAGGACCCGCGATCCCAGCGCCTCCATTTGCCGTGAATATCACCGCTTTCCGTGACCCTTACGCTTTCCAGAGTCCCATTCTGGACAAATCTGTCAACAGTACCGAAGGAACCTGGTATATCACCATCACTGGCGGTGTCCACGATGTCGGACCTTGCTCGTTCCTCTATCGTCAACATGACGCAGGTTTTCAATACTGGGAATATCTCGGCCAATGGTGGAATGAGCCCGTCAATACCACTTGGGGCAACGGTGACTGGGCCGGAGGATGGGGCTTCAACTTTGAGGTTGGCAATGTCTTCAGCCTGAATTCAGAGGGGTACAGCAAGGACGGCGAAATCTTCATGACTCTCGGTACTGAGGGTTCGGACCAACCCATCGTTCCTCAAGTCTCTTCAATTCACAATATGCTGTGGGTGTCCGGAAATGTCACAAATGACGGCTCCGTCACCTTCAAGCCAACCATGGCGGGTGTACTTGACTGGGGTCTCTCTGGGTATGCGGCTGCAGGCCAGCTCTTGCCGGCGAACTCCCAGGCATCCAAAAAGAGCGGTGCCCCCGATCGTTTTATTTCGACCGTCTGGCTCACTGGAGATCTATTTGAGCTAGCAAAGGGATTCCCTACCGCTCAACAAAACTGGACCGGTGCTCTCTTGCTGCCGCGAGAGCTGAATATCCGCACTATCCCCAACGTGGTGGATAACAAACTGGCGCGTGAGGAGTTCACATCGTGGCGCGTGTTCCACGAAGGTGCTGGTCAAGTCGACCTCGAAACTATGGGAATTTCACTTGCCAGGGAGACTTACAGCGCTCTCACATCCGGCCCGTCTTTTGTCGAGTCTGGTAAGACGTTGTCAAAGGCTGGGTCGGTGCCATTCAACATCTCGCCCTCGAGCAAGTTCTTCGCTATGACAGCGAATATCTCTTTCCCCGCCTCCGCTCGCGACTCTGGTATTCAAGCTGGCTTCCAGGTCTTGTCCTCTGGTCTTGAAGCCACAACCATCTACTACCAATTCTCCAATGAATCTATCATCGTCGATCGCAGTAACACAAGTGCCGCGTCGAAAACTACTCATGGAATTCTCAGTGACAACGAGGCGGGTCGTCTGCGCCTCTTTGACGTCTTGGAAAATGGAAAAGAAAAGGTTGAGACGTTGGAGCTCACCGTCGTGGTGGATAATGGAATACTCGAAGTTTATGCGAACGGGCGCTTTGCTCTGGGCACCTGGGCTCGGTAAGTTTATCTTGTTCCTGGAGTCTGGTCAACAGCTAACAGTATGCAGGTCCTGGTACGCCAACTCGACTGAAATTAAATTCTTCCACAACGGAGAGGGAGAAGCGACATTCGGCGATGTGACACTGTTTGAGGGATTGTACGATGCCTGGCCACAACGGAAGTGAGCGAACCCCCGTTTTGGTAAATGGACTCGGCGAGACGCTTAGTTCTTCCAACGCCTAACAGTCTATGTACGTGTGTATCGAGGATAGTCGACCGGTCATGCGGTCGCTGTCCTTGATCGCGTAAGGTTTTAATAATGTGGTCTACTTGGCCCCAAGGCAGTGTGTTCAAGGTGCTCTTTTTAGATTGCTTTTTAGATGAGTATTCTTTCTTCTCAATGTTATAACCTAAACGGATAATGGAATACAAACGGATGTAGACTAATATCTAGAATGTACAAGGACGGTAAACTATATATAACTATGGACGAATATATATAGTTGTAGTTGCTTGCCCATCACACCAAAGATTAGGACAAATGGCATTTTGTAAATCCCTCATACCGTAACCACTGGTAGCTAGTATTTCCATTGAAAGCTCAATGAGGTCCGGGTTTGATTGCGTGGAATATAAGACTTCAGGATATTCACACAGTATTTCAACCGATCGGGGTTTAAAGAAACATTGAAGCCATTTAGGCTTGTAATTCTCACTAGCATCACTCAAACAATGTTAGAAGACAATTTAGCACATATTGTCCAAAGAAAAGCATTTTCCCAGTGTATGAAAATAGGCGTTTAAGAGGAAGGCGAGACAGGAATGTAACGGGATGGGTTAGTAACGTCATACATAACATGAATCAGGTGCTAAAAAGAAGCAAAATGGAACTTGGCCCTGCGTTTTTAATGTGCATTAGTGCTGACAGTTCTTTGGGGGCGAGATGATCATTGAAGAGCCCACGTCGAATGACCAAGTAGATCATACTGTTAGCGGCCACCAAATTGGACAGTTTATCCACTTCAGCTTAACGATCTGCAGCCCAAACTTGCACGGCTTGACTCCATATTTAAGCCCCCAATGTCTGAAGCCAATCAATCTCCTCCATACAAAGTGTGCCCTATATGTTTCTACGGCATAATCCGTCTCCCCTTTCCCCACAAGTCTGCCAGTCAAGGCAGACTGCTGTCAGCGCCTTCCAAGGTTCCGTCATCTACAGGTAACAACACCAGACATTTCGTTGAAATTTCCTCAATTGGAATATGGTCAGTGAGACAAAACACCGTAGATCTCCTCATGGTGTCATCTGACTGGGCATGGAGGGAGCATCCAGGGGCAGGGGAACAACTCGGGGCAGGTATAAAAGGCCTTTGAATGCCACCGACAAGAGAAGAACACCAGTAACAACAAACTCTCAGATACATTCTACTCTGAAAGCACGATTTTCTCATCACTATGCCTTCTCTCCGTAACATTCTTGTTTGCCTGATGGCTACCTCTACAACCGTCTACGCCGAGCGCCTGAAGGTCGTCTGGTCAAGTGGCGACTTCTCATCAATTTCCGGTCCTGCCGGAGGAAACACAAACGGCCACTACAAAGGCTTTGCGATCCTAAACGAGGCCGGTGAAGCTGTTTACGACCAGGCCTATCCCGACAACCACTCTCCCTGTTACAACACCGGTGATGGCCGCGAGTTCACCATCGAGGGCGACTGCTGGGCAACCCCACGCAAGTTCAAGTGCAAGTCTGACTTTGGAGGCCACCCTGACACCTGCGAGGTCAAGGACGGTGATGGAAACAGCCTCGGTAGCGCCAATGGACAGACAGATACAACTTTCATCGGTATCGCTATTGGTCAGGACTCGAGCTGTGTCGTGGAATTCGATTCCGACAGCGACGGCTGCCCTGTTGATGACGGCAACGGCCCCCTTCACGTTACCTCGGGCTAAACGGCTTTTCGCACTTGCTTGAAAGACCGGGACAAATTGCGAATGTTGGGCCCTTGTTTTTGTTATCTGTATATATGCCCCGGAATCAAAGGCTGTCATTTGAAGCACCAACAGATTGCCCAAGTGCCATATAGGAAACGAATGAGAATATGTTTTGGCTGTCTTCAGGATTCTATCCTAACTGCAAAATACCCGAACCAGCATGATAGATAGCGTACAGAGAAGACGTATTTGCAAGCAAGATTGACCTTTTAGAATCCCAACCCTATATAAGATGTGGTTTAGGCAGTACAAATGACCATGTCAGTGAGGAAGTGAGGCAGAGGGTACCTCTAGGCTGCGACCTTTCCAGCATCAAACTTGAGTTTATTATTTCTCAACCAACTAATTGGGTAAAAGTAGGTGATCTTTATTGCATTCGGTCCCAAAGATTATTTCTAATGTACAACGGATCTATACTCCGAATAAGCCATCTTCGAGCCACATTAATCTTTTGGTCATATTACCCAACCTCTCCTAAGGCCCGGTACTGCTAGCGGGTGAACTTCTAGAAATTGCATCTTTGAAGGAATATGCTAGAGTATCGAAAAGAAAGACGGAACTCGGCCTGGTGGCCAAACATTAGACGATAGCCCGAAGCTGCCTGCTCTGCGACAGGCGCGCAGCAATCAAGAGGACACCACCCAGGAGCAAGGATGTCCCTGAAAACATTGACAGGGAAAGATACCCATATCTTTCAACTAGAGCACCACTAATGGGCACATTCGCCATAGCACTGGAGTTTGTGTCAGCATCTCACATTATCCTTTCAAGAAATGGTGATCATACGATAGAGCTGTGGAACCTGACACAGTGCCCATTGCCAAACCTAGAGTGCTAGGAGTAGCAACCTGGGCGGCACAAGCTTGCTGGAGGGATAAAATGCCCTATAAAATCTAGTCAGTATTCGAAGATTGCTACCATTCGAGGATAACTCACTCCAGACGCAAAGCCGTATGCAGCGGACCAAATAACCAAACCGGCCACGGAAGTCACCTTGGTCCAGCACATCGCAATAATCCCCGAGGCTATAGTGGCAACGATGCAACAGTTGAATTTTCCGTACTTATCAGCCACGATGCCAGGAAGGACTCGACCGAAGAACGACGCGCCGTTCACAATGGAAACAGTATAAAATGCTAGGGATGTCGAGAATCCTTTCTTAACCGCATAGGAAGTCGTATAAAAGAAGGGCGCGAACATGCCAAAGTATATTATGAACATCGCGAGGCACAGTAGCTGCAGTGATGGCTTTCGCCAAAGGGCCAGGGCCTCTGCTTTGTGACTCCGCGGTGCGTCCTTTTGTTCGGTGGTATTTTCGCCACTCCCATGATTCGAATCCCGACTCCCCACCTTTGTCGTAGAATTCTTTGGAGATTTGGCAACTGCACATGATAATATGAGGCAAGGAATCATGATAAAACCGACAATTCGCATGGTCCAGGGAAACCCGATGTTGGGATCATTGATCAGTCTGTCGATTGCGATAGGCCAAATAATTCCGCCGAGTGACGAACCCCCAAGAACAATCCCCATTGCTGCAGCGCGCTTCACTTTGATGTATTGTCCGACCAATGCGAGCATTGGCCATGTCGCCATACCCATGGAAATACCTAACACGACACCCTGGGCGAGTAGGAATTGATAAAACTCGCGGCATAGTGAAGTCATCATAAGTGCAAAAACACAACCGAATGAACCAACGTATACCATGAGCTGTTCAAATGGAGTTTTAGTTTCTTTCCCAATGATCAAGGGGGAGTATCCTTACCGTTGGCCCAAAGATATCCAGCATTGCTCCTGTTCCGACAGATATAGCAAACAAAAGAAATATTTCTATCGCCCCGAGCCATGCGATAGTAGATGTGGAACTTGAGGATAGCTGATTCTTTGCATAGTACTCTTGGAAGATACCGAACGAGTTCATAAAGCCCACTGTGCAAAAAGCACATGTGAAGGCACCGAATATGACAAGCCATGCCCGGGGTCTAGAAGTGGCAGCGGTCAGATATATTGTAGTCTAAAGCAAATGTCACGTACGTGTATTCAGTTTGACGATTATCGTTTGGTGACATTTTGCCGGTCAATAGGATTCTCAAGGTCGTAGAAATGAGCAGACCAATATAAAAATGCAATGGCTCTGGTTTGAACCAAAATTACTGTGCAGCACCATGGTCTTTATATATGAAAGTCCCATTAATTACATCTGCAAGGTAAAAGAACTGCGCTCGGAGTCTCCGGGCTACTGTGTAGATGCCCGGAGCCACAATTGACCGAATATGGTTTAGCGTCTCGGAGAGTCCGCGGAACCTTCGAACATCTACACCCGTGGACGTCTCCTGCGCAAACAATCGACGGTCGCGCAGTTTGTTCGCCTTCACTGTTCAAACTGCTGTTGAACTATTTCGAAACAAATTGGCAACATGAAGCGAAGACCGGATGCTGGAGTCACCACTCCAGGCTCGAAGAGACAGTCTCGGCAAGACCCCGTTTCCTGCGAGTCGTGTCGAAAGAAGAAGTTGAAGTGCGACAGAGGGCTCCCATGCAGTAGCTGCTCCGTGCGGAAATTGGAGTGCAGCTATGGCGGCTACGGCCCAGCTACAACACCTGTACATGCCACAAGCCAAACATATCAGAGGGCAATGTTGGACGATCGCGTCTCTGAACCACCTCGGACCCTACAATGGACTCCACGACAGGACACGGAGACACACAGTCGCAATGGAAATGAGCCACTTTTGACCGCTGATTGGCTTGAGACAATTGTTATGGGACACCGCGTCCCGAGTGCAGTCCCTGCCACGCTCAGGGCGGAGCTCTCCCAGCGCCGGGAACCCGAGCGCTCGCCTTCACAGCAAAATACCACCCCCTGTGATCGATTTCCTCCAATGCGCGAACGGCTCGCCTCTCGTGCGAATCCGGCGACTATCTATCTGCCATTGTATCTGCCATCGATAGCAGAATCTCTGAGTCTATTTCGATATTATTGTAAATACCTTGACTTCCAGTATCATCTCATCATCCCCAGTCGCGTGGAACGACAGATTGAGACAATTTACGCGAATGTTGCGCGAAATGAGTCTATCAATTTAGCCCACACTGCGCTGCTGTTTAGTATCACTGCCGCCGCCCTATATTACCAACTCCTAATTGAGTCGTCCGACTATGCAGAACCATTCAGCCAGGAAAGCACATTTTTGGCAGGGGCAGCATTGATCCAGAGCAATTATATCACTTATCCCACCCTCGAAGGGCTGCAAGCGACCATGATAATTGGTCATCATCTGTCCAACATGAATTTGCCCTCCTCCGTCAGCCCGTTATTTGTGCATAGGTCATTTGTGAGTCAAGCCACCAGCATGGGGCTTCACATTGTGGACAGTCCTAGGGTTGTGACCGAACGCCTGGCAAATGAATTTGATAAAACCAACGTTGAACTCAAACGACGGTTGTGGTGGGACTTGGTAGCATACGACTGGTACGTTGTTACCAAGAGATCTAACCGGTACTATGACTAATAATACCTGAAGGTTTATAGGCTTTTTGAGCGGACCCCAAGAGTGGACGTACTCGATCCAACCTCAGCATATGATTGTACAAGTGCCTCTCAATGTCGAGGATGAGGAAATCGACCATAGTGAGAACGGTGTTCCTCTGTCTATTCCCACCGCAATGTCATATAGTCTATGTCGATTGAGGCTGGCTGTTGTGTGTCGCCAAATAGTCGATGAAACATCATACTACCATTTGCATGGACAGGAGGTACCATATGAGAAGATATTGGAGCTCGACGAAAACCTCCAGAAGGTACGCGCTGAGATTCCCAATTTCTTTCGCTTCGATCAAGCCTCCCAGCGCGAGTACTCACCGATCTACCGTGAGCGACCAACTCTTGCATGGCAGCGAGCTCTAATACAACAGGGTTACTACTCACGGTTCTGTCGCTTACATCGCCACTATTTTGTGCGTGGAGCAAAGGATCCCAAATATTCCTATTCCCATGTCGTATCTCTTCAGTCTGCGCGCAAAGTGCTCGAAGTGAAACGTATTATGGACGAGGAAGAGCCCGTGTTTACACCGCACAGCTCGGTCGTATGGGCGGTCATGCACCACGTATTCATGGCAGCTGCGATTCTTCTGATCGATGTTTGTTTCAACTGGGATGATATTCTGGCCGAGAAGCGAAAAGAGGAAGTACTCGACGCTTGTCGAATGCTTAGCCGGGCACAACAATCCTCGCCGATCGCATGTGAAGGAATAAAGGCCATGATGGAGATCTTACGAAGGCATTGGAAGCACGAAAAAAAAGTAAACTCTCACGACTTACAGGAGCCCTCTACATCGTCGAATTTAACTTCCGCAACAGCCAATCCTCCCCAGCCGGATATCCCCACGCCTGTTTCGTTGGGTTCGAAGAACATCACATTTCCACCCGAAATTTCCAATGGTCAATCGACGGTCAACCATCCAACAGATGCATTGCTTAATCCATTACCTCTTGAAGACATATGGACGGAAATGTTAGAAAGCAGCGCGAACGTTGAGCTGAATACACCGGACTGGACAGACTTGCTCACGGAGTTGACAAATGTTGCTTTGCCAAGCGAGTAATGAGAGATGATTTTTCCTATCAGGCTGACAAGACAATGAACATATTACATGTATGAATTATGCAGTCGATGGTGAGGCTCTACTTGGCAACCTAAGGCAGCCAGGCGCCGATAGAGACCCCTCTATTTTGATGCCCCAAAATCAAAACAATCATTTACTTCCATCCACTACCAAGAGCAAAAAATTACTCAAACTCGAAGTTATGTCCGACAATACCTCACATCATATAAAGGCTGGTATGAAACCCGACATACAATCAATCGTCGACCGCATCAGGACTGGAAACGCCACTCGAATCGTCGTCTTGACTGGCGCTGGTATCAGTACTGGCGCCGGGATCCCAGATTTCAGATCTCCAAACACAGGCCTTTACGACAAGCTTGCTCCACTGCGGCTTCCTTACCCAGAGGCCATTTTTCATATCAATTATTTCTCTCACACGCCTGAGCCATTCTACGCAATCGCCCGGGCACGTCACCCGGGAAATCTTAAACCGACCGTCACCCATGCTTTCCTGGCACTGCTAGCAAAGAAGAATCTGCTCCATTTTCTTTTTACCCAAAATATCGATGGGCTTGAGCAAGATGCTGGGGTTCCTCCCGATAAGGTCCTCTGGACCCATGGGAACTGGAAGAGTCAGCATTGCTATAAGTGCAAGTCGCCATATCCCGACGATCTCATGAACAAAGCCATCCGCACGGGTGAGGTGCCCTATTGTCTTGATACGGGATGCGGGGGTGCAGTTAAGCCAGATGTTGTATTCTTTGGGCAATCCCTGCCGGCTGAGTTTGATGAAAAAGAGAAAGAAGTCCTAGAGGCGGACTTGATGCTTGTCATGGGAACTAGTTTGCGTGTGGCACCTTGCTCTAGGCTTCCAAGGCTAGTAAAACAGGGGATTCCGCGTGTTTTGATCAACAATGAAAAAGCAGGGGATCTGGGCAATCGAGACGAGGATGTGTGCATCCTCGGAAGTTGCGACGACGGTGTTCGTGCATTGGCTGATGCACTTGGGTGGGGAGAGGACTTGAACGATCTCTGGAAGGAAGCAGTCGCCGCTGAAAAGAACGATGAGACATTTGAGGGTGGCCCTAGCCTGGATGAGTGCATTGAGGAATTGGCTAGTAGCATGAAGGACAAGGTGAAGGTGTCAGATGGGCACAAACGCATGTTGGAGAACCATTTGAACACCAAATTTGGGCATATAATAACGAAGGGCCCTACATAGAATATACCTACCTAGGTAGGTATCGTGGGTGGCAATTTGACTTTCGCTCGACCTTGGAACAGCATTATGCTTAATCCTACTTAGACATCTACCTAGGTATAAAATGATGCCACCATGATGTGAGAGCATTCGTCAAGGACATATTTACAACTTCCAACCCCAGACTCACACCCTTCGATGAACACCTGACCTAATACCATTTTACGCTTACTCAAATGTCATCTCTATCAGCCCATCATGCCTTACAAAAAGAATCCCCTCCCCTATATCCGCCGCTATATCACCACCCACAATACCGAGGGCGAATCAGTATTTCTTTCCCATGCCCAAGTTCCGGACTACCTCCCGTCGACACCGACCGGGGACGATGGCGAGATCGCCCTGCTGTACGCTACGACCAGTATGCCAGCCTCGGTTGACGCTGAGGCGGACGTCGCCATGTACGACGAGTTCCTACATCAACCTCCTGGAATCACAGTCGATAACGGAACCGTTTTCCGTCTGATTGATCTCCGTCCGGGAAAGGCGACGCCAATGCATCGGACAGTGAGCGTCGACTATGGAGTGATAATTGAGGGGGAGGTTGATCTCGTACTGGACTCGGGTGCGAGTCGACGTATGGGCCGTGGCGATGTGAGTGTGCAAAGAGGTACTGCACATTCGTTCCGCAACCGAAGTGACACAGAATGGTGTCGCATGCTGTTTGTGTACTTACCAATGGAGAAGTTGAAAATCCAAGGGAAGGATCTAAACCCGGAGGTATATGATGAGGGATTTGACAATTCAGACAATGGGAAAGGCGATCAGGGGGATCCAAATGAAGCTAGGTAAACCACGGCAAAGCTCTTGTCTATAAACAGAATTGATCAAATGTCAGCGCCACCTAGATTTAGAGTATCCTGCCGGTCAGACGGGAAACCTTACCCTTGCAGTTTCATGAATTTTCAGCCCCCATACCTTTTCAGCCCCCATCTTACCAATCCCATGATTATCAATCGGAACAACGCATACTCACTCAATGAACGACTGTCGACATATTCGAAGCTTGGTAATATCCCTCATTAATCAGCTATTCCTTCGGTCCACAAGGTATATAAACAAGAAGCCCAGCTTCCTATTCCGTTCTATAATCATATTCGCTTCTCTCTTCGAAGACTGTCTCAACCCTCTTGTCCACTATCCAAACCAAAGGCTTATTTTCCTTGCAATGGACGCACCAATTCGTCGTGTTATCGCAGGCCACGATGCTCAGGGGAAGGCGTACTTCGCTTCCGACGAAATCCTGACGCCCTACGATCCCACAACTGCTCCGGCATTCTCAACCCCGGGCCCTGACTCTGGGTTCGGTGTCATCCAAATTCACCGGTCGCGCGGGTTCCCGGTGGATAATATGCGCCAGCTCTCCGATCCGCACAAAACTCTGGTCCCGCTGGCTGACACCAAGGGTCCTTCCTGTCGCATCCTCGATCTACCCCCGGCAGACGCAGGCTGGTTCCATCGGACACTGAGCTTGGATTACGCCGTAGTGCTTTCCGGCACTATCGGATTCATTACTGATGGAGGCGAAGAGAAGATCCTGAATCAACACGATGTCATTGTCTGCCGCGGCGCAAACCACGAATGGGTGAATCGAGGCAAGGATGTTGCTCGGGTTTTTGTGGTGGTCGTCCCTAGCAAAGAGATTGTGACAGAAGATGGGAAGAGATTGGAGAAGACACCTGCAGGCGACATTTATGATCCCAAGGAAGAGGAAGACTGAACTATGGAAGATGGACTTGAGCTCATAAACACCTACGTTATGGATATACTCCTCGGAAAACCGGAACATTCCGAGCTCGGAACGAGGAATGGATAATTCCGACGGAATTAATTCCCTCCCCGCGCCTTTTCTTCATGTCTGCTTTTCCCACATTTGCCTCAAGACATTCGCTGTGGTTTCAATCTCATATATTTCACTTGTACTCATATTATACATTTTCTCCCTCTTATACTGTGTTCTATTGGGCCCCCAATTGCCGTACTTACAGCTCCATAGAAACAAACCATAGTATCCCCGCATCGCAGATCTCTAGTTGACGGGTAGCATGGATCACGATCAGTTCAAGACCGCAGCACACTCTGCCATTGATGATAGTACGAGCCCCCCTATCTTTGTGCTATCTTCTGGCTGAATAATGTTCAATCTAACCAAGCTTTCGTGCAGTCGTCAATTACTTCGACAGCGTGCCCGAGCGCCGAGTCCTCCCCGCTATCGAGCCCGGATACCTTCGCCCTCTGATCCCGGAGAACCCCCCTGATGAACCAGAAGACTGGGCCCAAATCCAGGAAGATGTTGACACCAAGATAAAGCCCGGGTTGACGCATTGGCAGTCTCCCAATTTCATGGCCTACTACCCGGCGTGCGTGACATACCCGAGCATTCTGGGCGAGATGTACTCTGCCACGTTCACGGCCCCTGCTTTCAACTGGCTGTGTTCGCCAGCATGCACGGAAATGGAGACCATTATCATGGACTGGGTCGCGAAAGCCCTGGCACTACCCGAGTGTTTCAGGAGTACGTCGGAGACCCGCGGTGGCGGTGTTATCCAGAACAGTGCAAGTGATGCTATTGCGACTATCATTGTCGCCGCAAGGGAGAGGCGTGTGCGGGAACTGCTGCTTGCCGAAGGCCTGAAGGAGGGTACACCAGAGTATGAGGACCGCAAGTTCGATGTCCAAGCCAAGCTGGTCGCTATTGCCAGTGATCAAACACACAGCAGCGGTGCTAAGGGTGCTTTGATTGCGGGTACTCGCTTCCGCAGCGTGACCACGCGGCTGGAGGATAACATGGAAATGACCGGACCTCGTCTCCGTGAGGTTCTCGAGAAGTGCGATAAGGACGGACTTACCCCGTACCATATCACCCTGACTTTTGGCACGACAAATACCTGCAGTGTGGACCGATTTGCGGAAATCAAGGCCGTTTTACAGGAAAAGCCGGCGTGGCAGCGTATCTGGGTGCATATTGATGCCGCCTATGCCGGTGCGTCCCTTGTTGCGGATGAGTGGCAGTATATTGCAAAGAACTTTGCGGAGGGTGTTGACAGTTTCAACATGAACATGCACAAGTGGTTGCTAGTCAATTTTGATGCTAGGTAAGCTTTTCACTCCAATGATCTGTGTGGAAATTTGTGTCTTTGGTCTAACATTCCCAAGCGTCCTCTTTGTCCGGAATCGCTTGGATCTGACAAGCGCATTGGATATCACACCAACATATCTGCGCAACTCATACTCGGAAAGCGGAAGTGTGATTGATTACCGGAACTGGTGTATTTCCCTCGGTCGCAGATTCCGCGCACTTAAGATTTGGTTCGTGATTCGGAGCTATGGTCTCAATGGCATGAAAGCGCATATCCGCAAGACCATTGGGCTTGGCGATATCTTTGCTGGCTTGGTGCGCGGTCGGTCCGACCTATTTGAGATTGTCACAAAGCCAGGCTTTGGCTTGACTGTCTTCCGCGTTAAGAGCCCCCAGGGGGCATCTAATGGGACCAGTGGATCGTCCGATCGCGTGGTCAAAGACGAAGTTGCTGACGGTCTGACTAAGAAGATCTCCGAATTGGTCAACACGCGAGGCGAAATCTTCATCACCTCTACCGTCGTTGATGGTGTCTGTGTGATACGGGTGATTAGTGCCAACGCTTTGGCCGAAGAGAAGTATATCCATAATGCCTTTGATGTCATCGTCCGTACAACGGAGGAGGTGTTGCAGGAGCAGAAGTGAGTGCGGAGTGACTATGTAGTAGATATAGATACGTGATGATTGATCTCTCCTATACATGTATATCTAAAGGATATAACCAATCGGTTAGAACAATAGAATACTCTCTGTTCATTATCTTCCCATATATTGCTCCCCCAACCCCCACACTAACAGCTGTGTGGAATTGCGTGGATATTAATATTGGAACCTCATTTCCCCCCACGCGGGGTACGCTCG
Source organism: Penicillium sp. CF05 (assembly GCA_002916455.1). Classification (NCBI taxonomy): domain Eukaryota; kingdom Fungi; phylum Ascomycota; class Eurotiomycetes; order Eurotiales; family Aspergillaceae; genus Penicillium; species Penicillium sp. CF05. The sequence continues at coordinate 20,147 of PKQL01000093.1, read as the reverse complement.
ACTATAATAACCCCGAACCTTACCCTTCTAACTATACCTACACCTGATAAAATGCCTTCTCAAAAGCCCTCGTAAGTTAATCTCTACCCACGTATCCAATCGGTGCTGATAATCGCAGGTACGTCCTCGTCACTGGCGCCACGGGGTTCATCGGCGCCCATGTCGTTGATAATTTACTGGCTCGCGGATTCTCAGTCCGAGGCTCGACAAGATCAAAGCAAAAGGGAGATCAGATGAAGGCTGCACGTCCGCAGTACGCTTCAAAGCTTGATTTCGTCGTCGTGGAAGACTTTACCCAGATTGGGGTTTTCGATTCCGTAATGGATGGCATTGACGCAGTGATCCATGTAGCGAGCGTAGGCCACTCAAAATCATCTTGCTCATGGTCAACCCAACGGGCTAATAAGTTTCACAGCCATTCTTCTACGACACCACGAACAACGAACAGGAATTGATTTTGCCCGCTATCAACGGAGTCAGGTCGATTCTTTCTGCCTCCGCCAAGTCAGGATCAAAGGTTCAGCGCCTTGTGATGACATCCTCCTTCGCCTCAGTAGTCAGCCCGAGCAGCACTCCAGCACCAGAATTCACGTATACCGCCGCGAACTGGAACCCGTTGACATACGAGGAGGCAATTGATCCGAAATCAGACTCTGTCACCGCATACCGCGGCTCTAAGAAGTTCGCGGAGCTCGCAGCATGGGAGTTTGTCAAGGAAGAGAAAACTAAATTCGACCTGGTAACTCTCTGTCCTCCTATGGTTTTCGGTCCGGTCGTGCACCCCGTGCCGACGGTGCAGCAACTCAACGAGTCAAATATGATGCTCTGGGGTGTGGCTGCGGGTGTAGATCCACTTCCTGTGACTCGAGTCCCCGGTTGGATTGATGCTCGCGACCTCGCTGAGGTGCATGTTCAGGCGTTGCTTACACCCGAAGCTGGTGGCAAGAGATTTGTGGCCGCTTCTCCGGAGCCGTTTTCGTACGAATATGCTGCGGATATCATTCGCGATGAATTTGACTGGGCCAAAGAGACTGTAACTACGAATTATAAGATGAGTGAGAAGCCGAGTGCCTCTTATGGGATTGATGGGGAGACTGTAGCTCGGGAGTTGGGGGTGAAATATCGGCCCTTCAAGGAGACTGTCATTGATCTGGTTAGACAGATTCGGGGACTCACAATATAATGTGTATATACGGAAGCAGTTCAGATATAGAATAAAAGTGTATCATTCGCGACCGTATTTGTGTAATAGGAATATACATCGATAAGGGTTTTCCACGAAAGGGACATGGAATTAACAGGTCGGTGGTTTCCAACTATAATAGTCTTCGAAATCAGTTGTAATTGATAAAACTCTATATGGGTAGGTAAAATGCTGATTTCGAATCAAATCGAATAGCCATGCATCAAACACGATCAGAGTTCCGTGAGTGGCGCTCAACGACGGGCCACGAGACGGTCATTGAGGGACTACAGCTCATGTAATTGTTCAATATGAGACTATAGTGACTGGTCTGCGTGCTAGCACAAACGGGCCATAGAGGGCGGATATGAGATATGTGATAATAGCACGGACGAGGACGGTTCATGGAACGACCTGGCACCGATTTGACCACAGTGTGGCTGGCAGGATTCCACGCGCACATACACATATGCATATAGTGTCGTTGTTGAGATAGAAAAACCGAGGCAGTCATATGCAGCAGTCACGAGATGGCAACTGAAGAAGTAAGCTCTGAGGCTCGCAGGCTGCTAACAATGTGGGCCATGAATTATCACACTTGTGAGGTTTTGGCGGTGATTTTGAGTCAACAATTTCGGCCAGGTATGGTGAGCACCAACCACCCCGGCTATGTCGTTATTCCGGGTGATGGATTGCGCCGTACAACGCGGCTATCTCCCGGACGGCCAGGGGGCGTAGACGTCTCTTCTGCAGTCATTTTGAATTATAACAAGCAATTCAAGATGTTCGGCCCTGCTTGSGGCTTTCGTCCTCTTCCTTCTCGTGTGTTCGCTTAGATTTTCGATTCGTGGTATTATCACGTTTATTCGAAACATGAGGCGGGATGATTTTGACAGACAGTTCAGCCAAAATTCGTTGCTGGAAAGTCTCGAAGGGGCGGAATGGGATTTGCCTCCGTTCGATGGTAGGGAAATTTGGTTGGATTGTGGCTACCGCCGGGTTGTCAAGCATTCCTAGGAAATCCGGAGGTGATCTTGGTCTCGTAGAGATAAATATAATCTTGGTCTGTAGGGCTTGCTACAAGAAGACAGGACTGATGTATGTGAGTTAGGGTATCAAAGCATTAAATCTATCAGGATTTCAAATAGGTAAAGAGCACTGACCAAATGACTTTTGTCGGTCTTGGTGGCTTTAGACAACGCTCTTGAAGCCCTGGAGTTGGACAAGAGATAGTAAGACACACACAAAGTAGTGATCCTCTGTCCATTCCTTTGGAGTGACCCGAGCAAGCTTTTTCTTAGAAAGTCTCGAAATAGCGGGAATCATCGCCTCCGCTAGAATGGCGAGGCTGAAATTTGTGCCAACGAGTACCACTAACGTTTGTGTAGTTCAAAAAAAAGCCAACCATAGGCGGTTGTTCTTGACAGACAGATCAGTCGAGTTGATCGCAGCGACAGAACACGGTGTATTGAGGTCGGTGAATAGGTTGACCCCCGATCATTTTACCACTACCTTTGCGTTGGGCCGAGTGGTGATCCTCCGCTTCATTCGCTACTTCCTAGGCGACATGGGGAAATCAAAACGTCCAAGTAGGATGAGGCTCTTAGACGCCTGCAATGACCATTCCGTTTCCCATGCGCAACTTTGGATAACAAGTACGCAGGTCTTGCACAATGGCCTCATACTTTAGCACTATCATCAATAAATCATCCTTTAAGGCACATTTTCAAGAAAAGCCGGTAAATGGGGACGTGATCATCTATTCGCATGTCGTGTAATCTGGCGGCTGTACCTTCACAATATGTCCAAGACTATATTCTAATTGCAGGTTTCTAACATTCAATGTTTCTACACCCAAATATTCCAAATATTTCAAATATTTCAAATGGGATTCCTATTGTTGTGGTGTGACCCCACAGGAACAATATCAAGATCCTCGCATCTCCGAGTTATTCTTCGTATTGTTGCCTTTCCATTGTACACCTTTGGATTAAAAACTCCGTCTTTTTTATTTTTTACTCCCCCCTTTCTTCTCACTCCGCAATCATTTTAGCCATGGAACGAGTTGTGATCGTCGGAGCAGGTTGGTAGCAGTTGACAACCAAATTGGATGCTGGCTAATTCCTTAGGTCTCTACGGTCTCATCGCAGCAAAGACATATCTACAACTTCTCGGGGCATACGAAAGTACAGGCAAAAGTACCGATAAAATCGCCGAAATTCCTGCCTGTTTTACTGAGAACATCGATGATTCCCCAACGGCCCCATCCGAAAGTCGCCTTCTTGTGATCGACTCTGCCTCGGATATTGGGGGTACTTGGGCCGAGGAGCGCCTTTACCCAAATTTGTTGAGCCAGAACTCATATGGACTTTATGAATTCAGTGATCTGCCTCTTTCCGACGTTGTTCCAGAGGAACATGCAAGTGACACACAAAATCACTTCATTGCAGGCTGGAAGATTAACCGGTATCTCCATGCATGGGTTGAGAAATGGCAGCTCAAGAAGCACATACGATTGAACTGGACGGTAAGATGCTCTCAGTCCATTCTACCATTGTGGTATTTCTGAATGATCTCTAGGTCGACGACATCAGCCGTTTAGAAACCAAAGAGTGGAAGCTCAACATCAGTGTATCAACGTCCCCGGGTCGACGCATCACCATTATCTGCGACAAGTTGGTCTTGGCTACAGGACTGACCTCGGTACCAAATATGCCCGACACGAAGGGGTCATCAATGGGCTCCGATAACCCTGCTCCAGTTATCCATGCCAAAGATGTTGGAGAATGGGCAAGAGAACACCTGGGATATCAGCCACTGAAAACACCCGACTCCGAAGCTGTTAGCATTCCAGCGAAAGATTCTCCTTACCCACAGCTGCGATCGGTTGCTATTTATGGCGGTGCAAAATCATCATTTGATCTGGTGCATTTCTTTGCGACTCTACATCGCAATGACTCAAAGCTGCATCTGAAGTCCACACAGGAAAATCCCGTCCAAGTACACTGGATCATCCGTGATCGAGGTGTAGGGCCCGCATGGATGGTGCCGCCAATGTCTACTCTCCCAAATGGCAACACCGTTGCAAGCGATAAGGCTGCCAGCAGCAGACTGCTCACCCATCTTACCCCGTGCTGTTATGAGACTCCAAAACATCTGTCTCTTGGACCCTCCGGGGGTCTTCACTGGGAGGGCTCATGGCTAGCGCGGTTATTCCACGGCAACCCACTAGGTCGATGGTGGATTCGTTGGCTTTGGCGATCAATTGACAAAGGCTTGGAGGAAACGGCACAATATGGTTCAGATCCGAAAATGGAAAAGCTTCGCCCAGAGAACAGGTAAGTCCGATGAGAGGTCATTTGGAATCCCCTGTGACTCATGGTTTCTAGTGTTGTCTCGTGTGCATCTGGTATTGGCATCGCAAACCAAGGAGATCTCTGGGAAACAATTCGATTATCCAATGTCAATGTGTACAGATCAGCGATCACCAATATCGACACTGTCAGGGAGAAAACCACGGGTTCATCTACAAAAGCTTCGGTGCACTTAGCAGACAGCAGTTGTATTGATGAGATTGATCTGGTCATACACGCAACCGGATATAAGCCGATAGTCCCGATTCGGTTTCAACCTGCAAGTCTCCGTCTAGGACTGGGGCTGTCAGCCCTGGTGGACTCGGGGGCCAATATCCACGAGAATCGTGAAATCACAGCGGAAACACCGGAGATAATCAATGGACCACTCGAATCAACCATAACTGACTGCATCCAACACTGGGAAGATCTAGATCGACGTTCCGAGGTCATGGTTAGGAGGACTTTGAGCGCGACAAGATGCGCTCTCCCAGATCGGAGTCCTCCCTCATGGGCCGAATCTCACAAGTTGGTACCATATCGCCTATTCCGCCGTATGGTTGCACCTGAATTAGTCGCACAAGGCGACCGCTCCTTTGCAACCCTCGGTGTTATTTTATCCTCCACTATTGCTGTTGTTGCAGAGGTTCAAGCTCTTTGGGTGGCGGCATTTTTGACAGGAGGGCTCGACCCCACCGCGGACATTAAGTCAACCCCACACCAGGCCCTCTCACTCGGAAATCTTTCGCTGGAGGCTATGAAGAATACTATCTCCGAGGATGTGGTCCTGGGCTCATTGACGGGAACTGGCCTTGAAGTTGAGGCCATTCAGGTATGGTTATTGCGCGAAACCACGAGGATATGGTAAACTAACTACTACAATAGTATAATGATATGCTCTTGCGAGATTTGGGTCTGAATCCACATCGACTCGGGGGCGGGTTCTACACTGAGCTGACCGGGGTGTATGCCCCTTCGGTCTATGCTGGAATTGTGGACAAGTGGAAGAAGAGTCGAAGTTTGGCAGAGAAGAAGCTGTAGTTGCGTCAGGTTCTGGTTATCTCAACCTAATAATCCCCCGGGTTGTCTTGATTTTAATATTGAATGTCAGCTGTTAACTACTCCGTATTTGTATTTCGTTCCTATATGACCCGGGGCCGGTAAGCACGATGACAAAGCAAGTCATGTGATCTCGGGATGGTCAGCTGATGGTGCTTACGCCTTCCTAATCTGGGGGACTCGGCACCTTCCCGATTAGACTCCCGCAAGCTCCGTTTCACAGCACTGTAGCCTCTAGGATCCTGCTATGAAGCGTCAAAGAGAAACTCGACTGACCAGATGTCGCACTGGATGCATGCGCTGTCGCGTTCGCAGGCGAAAATGTAAGTTTTTTTTTTTTTTTTTGGGATCTGCAGAACGTTCAAGTCTAATGTTTATTCAGGCGATGAAGGCAAACCGCAATGTCGGAACTGCATTGATCGGAACTTCCAATGCCAATACGGTCCACAATTGACCTTTTTGACGAAGAATGCACGCACTATTCAAGCATCAGATACCGAGACACCATCTGCCAGCTATGAAGCGATTCGGGTAGGTTTTCTGGTGATAATCGCAAGGTCGAGACCTGATCGATATATACGTAGTTTGTCACCGAAGAGACCGCAAACACAAAAGATTTCAACCGAACGGAAGATCATCCACTGGACGAAACATTTTCTCGGAGTGATACGACTCCACAACCACAACAAGCCGACCCCATTACGCTTAGCGATGCGAGAGACGAAGATGTACCATCTTGGTCAGAGCCAGCCCCCCATGCTGTGGCCGAACAGAATTACACGATCCTCAATGACAATGATGAATCGGCGGTCGCCGGGTTGTTGGCTCTCGGTATGAATGGACCCGACCTGGGGCTGTCGGACTTAGTAGTTCCATCACCAGCGAGAGCCACCTTGAAGACTCCGACAATACCATCGAATTTTTCGCATCAATTAACCTTCAGCCCGCAAAGTATACAACAACCACCCGAGTCAAATCTCGAGACACTTTCACCCACCGAAACACAAGCCTTGCTACGACATTATCGCTATGAGGTAGCCTCTTGGGTGAGTTATTTGAAACCACAACGGACTGGCTGCGCCACGCTGACTGCAGTAGTTGGACATTTGTGATCTTGGTCAATCATTTGGAATCCAGGGACTTCAGCTTGCGATGGTCTCGTCACCTATCTGGAACTCCATCCTTGACGTATCCGAGACTTCTTTCCGCCAGCTTCATCCACATAAGCCACCCGAAGACAGGAGCAAGACATTCCTTCGGCACATCGACTCGGATATGCAGGTTGACGTTACACGTGTCGCACTGTTGAAAGTTATAGATCAAGTGAAATATTGTATCTCGGATATCACAACCACCTGGAACCCTGAAAGACAGTGCGATCTTGATCTCATGGGGGCTTTAAGTTCCCACGCGGTGGGCAGAGATATTAATTCAGCGATCTATTGGCTCTTTTTCAGGCTTGGTATGAATTTCAAAACAACGTAGGTAGTTTTCGTCACTATTCACTGACATGTTCGCGCGCCACAGATCTCGCGACAGCGTTGGCGACCGATAGCGATATGCGCATGCAGGTTGCCCCGTCATTCCCGTATCTCACACCAGTAGATCTTGTGGCCGATCCGTTTGAGATGGTTTTCTTCTACGCCTATCGCCCGCTATGGCTCTGCGGGAGAGCGATCCAATTTGTGCACAATGAAGAGGTTTCTCCCGATCGACCTCCGTTCCATATATGGATTCAGTTGGTGGAGGAATTGCAACAATGGTATCGAGAGCGACCTCGGGAGTTTGAGCCCATGCTGGAAATAGAGATGGATGATCAGTTAGCTGGGCCAGAAAGAAGTTTCCCCGTTATTCTCTTCGCCAACGGAGCGAGCTTGTTCGGTAACCAGCTATACCATACGGCCATGTTGATATTGCTACACAATCGGCCTCGCACTGCACGCATCGCCGACTTCCGCTCCGTTGCCATGTCACCGCTATGGCACACGCAGCGGATATGCAGTATTGCTCTCCACAACGATCGTCGGGAGTGCTGGGATCCATGTCTATTGGCATCCTTTCTGCTGGCAGCTCGTCGGATGACACATGAGTCACAACAACACGAGGTTGTGTGTGGGTTAGAACGCATTCATACTGTGACAGGGTGGAACGTAAAAAAATGCTTGCATAGCCTGCGAGTCGAGTGGTGCCTTCTTGATGAGACATAGTAAAGGAAGATCATTCAAGTTGATACCGATGCTCACCCTATTATGGGAAACCGAGGCCTATCCATAGTCCGGTCTGAGCGTGGGACCTGATACCCCCAGGCTAATTCCAGATCGCGGATGCGCCAACAAGCGCCCCATCCAGTCTCAGCTTCAATATGGCGAATCAGTTCGACTATAATCGTGTGTTCAGAGACATGGCTGAACAGCCGTCCGGCAATCCATAGCGGCTGGATGGCGTTGTTCAAGCATCCGTGGTGAGGATTGGCCAGCGAAATTCCACAAATACGCCTCGCATGCCACAACGCAGACATTGCGGGTGTTGGCTGTAGTTTGATAGATTTGGGCATCAAGTTGAGCAGCAAAATGCATGCCGTGTGGTATAGTTGGTTCGAGGATATAGCCGCCCATTGTAGGAAAAGGATATGGGGGAATGGTTTGGTTGTTGTTGTTGTGTTGATTGGTAATAGCTCCGGTGGTCGGTTGTTGAGCCAATTCTGCAAATCGCCCCAGAGCCGCAGCCAACGGCGATTGAAGGCATCTCCGGCGCAGTCATTCTGAACGGCTAGCTCTACAAACTGAGTACGATCAGCCACCAGCTCGCATGATTTTGCGCACAGGTATACCGCGTAGTTGGCGTGCATGTCCGGTGACTGCGCAGCTTCGAAAAGCTGTGCAGCATCATCTTCATGACATCCAGGTGCGAGCCATTTGCTAGGCCGAAGAAGAGTGCTCTGTGTCCCATCAGAGATCAACGCACCACATAGGTCTAGTTATTCCAAATCAGTGATATCCCTTTTTCATTTGTCCATCAATATGGATCCTCACCCATGCGCGCGTAGCACCAGAATACTGCTTGTAGAAGGCCGCTGCTGAACCCGTTCATTTGGAAAGCATCAAAAAGTGCTGCGCACCCCTCCAAATGACGGTGCCAATCCTGCGCACGCGCAGACATCATCTCAAGACAGCATAGCAGTACGGAGGCGGCCACAACTTTAGGATCACGCATCTGCAGCAGTGGGCTCAGCAGGCGAATTGCTTCCTGGTAAAGCTCCAAGCTGTCAAATGAGTCTTGAATTCCCTCCTTCCGTTCCATTTGTCGGGCGGATATCGCGAGTATCGCATTCAGCAGGGCAGGGAATGATCGGGCCAGCGCGGGAATCTGCACTCGAAAGGTACATTGCGAATCGAACATATCGAGCTGCGGTCGGGGATCAGCGATTATTGAGAACATCACAAGCAATGTCACTTACCCATGGTGCTACCTGCCCGACATAGTTCTTCAAGTATTCAATGCGACGGGGATTTGACAGCACAGGACGCGTTGGTGTCTGCTCCCGGTCGCGCAATTGTGTGGCGTCTTGTTCTTGGGTATCTGGGCTCGGTACGCGGGTCGGGGCAGCAGACTGCGCGATATTGAAAAGCATGCATCGTAGCTCCTCCTGAGAAGCTAAGAAGCCTGGATCATGGGAGAATCCATCACGCCAGCTGGTAGCTCCCAATGGAGAAGCAAATGCAGCGTCGGTGGAATTGGACGGAGTCGCTTCGGGTTGGGACCAGTCGTTCATGGCGTAATTGGAGACATGCGATGGCTCTCCCAGTTGGCCGGGAATTGTGATTGGATCACGGAATCATGGAATCCGTGTTCAACTGTGAATATGTGATCGGGAAAATCCAAAGATCCAAAAGAGTTCGAAGTTGCGAAGTTGAAGTGGGCGGAGATTGGGACTCGGGAGACATCGGCCACTTCCACTTCTCCTTGGACACTCCTTGGACACTCCTTAGACACTCCTTAGACCTTGGACACTTCGGATGTCTTTTGAGCATTTCTTTTAATTAACTATGTTATTTGCAGAAGTTGCTCTATCTTCTGTGGATATCTACGCAGTGTACGGAGTATAGAATTCAGAATATCCGAGGTTCAACAGTATTCATCGATCGACACTGCACCTCGATCACAATCTAAGATGGACTCCGTACAGCTCAAATCAGCAGTCACATTCTGATCCTTGCTATGGAGTACTCCGCACCTGTCTACGGGGAAGATCGCTGCACAAAGGGGTGTGAGCTTCCCAACGTTGGCCGTAACCTCTGGCCCTTACAGAGGAGACAGACGCAAGGGATAGGGTAAAAAGACAGATGGCATCTCCTTGCAGGAAGAGCCGACCTGCTGCACCGTACTCCGTATGGAGTACTTCGAACACCGTCGAGCATCCCATACCCTCAAATCTAGTAGTATTATTGGATCTCTGTTTGTATCTGCGTCATGTACGGTCTCAAGCAGCTGTCGCTTCTAAGCTTGATGCTTCTCTCCGTATCGGCAGCGAAGAATCCAAAAAGAACGATTGTGCGCATGTCCGTCTCCAGTTACACGTCCTATTGCTAACATGGCTATGCAGGTGGGAATCGAAACAGCAGAAAAGAGCCGTGGTATTGATGTGCCATTGAATGATTGCCATGCCATCGAGGAAGAGTGAGATTGGTTTCTAGCTACCCTGTTTCTGCTGAGACTAACGCGTCATAGGGACGTTCTTACCGTGTCTTTGAAAAAGCCATGTCGTCTCTTCACGTAAGTCTGATGCCAATCCAGCCAGTGGACTCTCACTAACTCTAATACAGCGGGCCTGACTGCACCGGACACAACACATTCTTGAGTCCTGGCGAGCACTCTTCAAAGGACCCAATTCCGGCCGTCGAGTCTATATTTTGCCAGTCGTCATTTTGAGGGAAGATACAATGGCCAAAGTGGGGGTTGAGAGTTGTGCCGACATTGTGTCTTGGCTTGAATTGGTATATAGTATCAAATCAAGCATTTGCGTTGCTGAATATTATTTACTTCGCTTTGCCATTCTCCCAGTTTACACTGAACTAAAGAAGATTGTCTCGATGGAGCACCAAGTCCAGCAGTGCTCGGCCTCGCAACGATCGAAAGCAAAATTTCCTTACCACATCTATAACGAAGCATCCTGCTCATCGACCACCAACACCTTGATGCTACCGTTTCGAGTATCAGCGCAAAGGTGGAGCGCATCTTGGGCCTTTTCAAGAGGGAAGCGATGCGATACAAGTTTCTTGAGGTCCAAGATGCCACCACTTAGGCAGGCAACTGCTGGCGGCCAGGTGTCACGGTAACGGTTGATGAACCGGAGATCAATCTAGCAGAGTCAGCAAAAGCTATTCAATATTCACTCTGTCAGGACATCAATGCAACTGACCTCGGCGAGAGAAATATGCATAAAAGGCAAGTTGTTCATAATCGCCTTTCCTACACCGATCACCATGACGGTGCCTCCCCGCCGTGCAGTGTATGTAGCAGTGCATACACTGCTTTCCACACCGGTACACTCGAGTATGGTCTCCGGAGCAAAATATTCGCCCGACCCGAAGAGAGCACGAATGGCCTCTGCATTACCTTGCGCATCCTTTGTACGGTCCACCTCATAGGTAATGCAGGAAGGGACGAATTCTTTCGCAAACGCCAGTCGAGCCGGTTCGAGATCCGTCACCACGATCGGGTGTGCGCCCGAGGCACGTGCTGCAGCTAAGGCGATCAAGCCAATTGGGCCTGCACCACATACAACTACACCGCGGCCTAACGAAAGACCAGCCGACTTGACGCCGTGCATCACCACCGAAAGAGGCTCGAGAAGTGCGCCTTCAGCAAAAGTGACATTGTCGGGTAGCTTATGCAGCCATTTCGCAGGGTGGTTCTTGTAACGCTGCATGGTACCTTCATAAGGGTAAACACCGGCAAACTGGACATCATCGCACAGGTTATAACGTCCCTCATCACAGAGGAAACAGTGCTCACAGGGAACACCAGGTTCGACAGCCACTCGGTCGCCTATCAAACTATCAGCTTATAAATCTTCAAACTCAAATGAATCATGTCTACCTGGCTTCAAATGGTTGACCCCCTCGCCGCATTGCAGAACGATACCTGAGGCTTCATGGCCAATGGTGCAGTCACCTTCAAATACCAACGATCCAATGCGCCCGGTCTTCCAGAAATGAAGATCCGACCCGCAAATTCCAGTTGCTTTAATATGAACCAGTGCCTCGCCTGGTTTGGGGGCGTAAACAGGCGTGTCGACAGATTTTAACTTCTGGTCGGCGGTTATCTGCAATGAGGGATTGGGATGGGAGACTTTGAGGGGAACCCGATCGCCTGCCGTTTTCACCACCTGCTGGCCATTTGGCTGATCGAGAAGTACCGGAGCCATTGTGTTTTCTGTGCAATAGAAATGTGGGCAAGTTCCATTCTTTAAATCTGCTGTGGGAGCCCAATAAGTACTTGATCTAGTAAGTTATGGCTCAAATTACCTGTTTTGGTGTGGATGGAGCTGCCAACTCGCGGTGGGGTCGACCCTTTGGGGAAGATCGCCCGATTAGGAAATATTAAGCATCACCACTTACAATATTTCAATGAGCTTTCCCTCCAGCTTTGAACATTTGGACTTTCTTTATTGCTCATCTCTATACGGTTCTTACAATGACAGTCGAAGTTCAACAGAACGGCGCCAATGGCATCCACAGCTCTGCAATGCCTCTAGTCCACAAGCTGTCAAAGGACCATGACTTGGTATTGAAGACCTTTCGGTTATTGATTGCAGACCTCTGCCAGCAATTCAATGGCGGGCACCCCGGGTATGATCCTCACAGCATAATTCTAATTTGAGCACAAGCTGATCGTGTGCTAGTGGTGCTATCGGTATGGCTGCGATTGGTGTTGCGCTTTGGAGATATGTTATGCGTTATGCACCCCACACTCCGGGATTCTTTAACCGGGATCGCTTCGTCTTGTCAAATGGTCAGTTCTGCATATATATACTTCTAAATCGATACGGCTCTAGGGATGTATACTGAAATACCCTTTTACAGGCCACACTTGCCTCTTCCAATATTCTTTTCTACATCTTACCGGCTACAAGGCCATGACCTTCGAACAACTCAAATCATACCACTCCGATCGCGTCGACGCGCTATGCCCCGGACATCCGGAGATTGAGCACGAGGGAATTGAAGTGACAACCGGACCATTGGGTCAGGGTATTGCGAACGCTGTAGGCTTGGCCATGGCAACGAAGAACCTCGCTGCGACCTACAACCGCCCCGGCTTTGATGTGGTAAACAACCATACTTGGTGTATGATTGGCGATGCTTGCTTGCAGGAGGGTGTTGGTCTCGAGGCAATCTCGCTGGCCGGACATTTCCGTCTAAACAACCTCACTGTCATCTACGACAACAACCAGATTACCTGTGACGGATCAGTTGACCTTACCAACACCGAGGACGTGAACGCAAAGATGCGTGCTTGTGGCTGGGATGTGATCGAGGTGGCAGACGGCTGCTTTGATATTGAGGCCATTGTTGGTGCACTGGAGCAAGCTCGCGCATCGAAGCAAAAGCCCACCTTCATTAATATCAAGACCGTCATTGGTCTACACAGCAGCGTTGCGGGAACTGCTGTTGCTCATGGTGCTGCCTTTGGCGCCCAGAGTATCCGTGATATGAAGACTGCCTACGGCTTCAACCCGGAGGAGCATTTTGTCGTTGGCGAATCTGTGCGCCAGTTCTTCCAGGAGATCCCTGGCCGTGGAGAGCAGTGGGTTCAAGAGTGGTATCAGCTGGTAAATGACTACGCTGCCCAGCACCCGGATTTAGCGGCCGAGTTCATGGCTCGCGTGCGTGGCGAGCTTCCGGCCAACTGGCAGGAGCACATCCCAACCAGCTTCCCTGATAAACCCACTGCCACCCGTGCGTCGTCTGGTTTAGTGTTCAACCCAATCGCCAAGGACATCAATTCTTTCATGGTCGGTACTGCGGATCTCTCGCCATCCGTAAACATGATCTTGCCTGGCAAGGTCGACTTCCAGCATGTGAGTTAGAACAACTGATATTGCAATAACCAGGTATAATGCTAACTTCACCATTAGCCCGAACTCCGCACAACATGTGGCATCAATGGCAATTACTCTGGTCGCTATATTCATTATGGTGTCCGTGAGCATGCCATGGCTGCCATCTCCAACGGTCTGGCAGCATACTCCCCGAACACCATCATTCCAGTCACGTCGACGTTCTTCATGTTCTACCTGTATGCTGCACCCGCAGTTCGAATGGGTGCGTTGCAGCACCTTCAGATCATCCACGTCGCCACCCACGACTCCATTGGTATGGGCGAGGATGGACCGACCCACCAGCCTATTGAGCTGGCCAACCTGTATCGCGCGATGCCAAACCTCCTGTACATCCGCCCTGGTGATAGCGAGGAAACGGCCGGTGCATGGATTGCTGCGATTGGTGCCAAGCAGACCCCAAGTATCATTTCTACCTCTCGTCAGACTTTGCCCCAGCTCGCCCAAACGCGTCGTGATGGTGTAGCCTTCGGCGCATACGTTCTGTCTGAAGCTGAATCGGCTGCTGTCACTTTGATCGGGGTTGGAGCTGAACTTTCATTCGCATTGGAGGTTGCTGAGCAATTAAAGGTGCAGAAAGGTATTACTGCGCGCGTTGTCAGCTTCCCCTGCCAGCGCCTGTTTGAGAAACAGTCACTTGACTACAAGCGTACCACGCTGCAGCGCCACGGGGGCATACCAGCTGTAGTGATTGAGCCCTACGCGCCAAATGGGTGGGAACGGTACGCAGATGCGGGCATCAGCGTGACACGCTTTGGTCAAAGTCTACCGGGTAAGGCGGCATACAAGTTTTTCGGGTATGAGATTGCTACATTGACAACCAAGGTGGCGAGCTATCTAGAACGGATCCAGGAAGATGAGCTGCTTCGTGGCGAGTTTGTCGACCTGTGAGCATGATGTCTGATAAGAATGCGCCGGGTATAGGGTTGGACCTTTAGATTTACTTTAGATTTGTACAAATTCTCACTTTATTTCTTGTTCTATTTCGGATTCGGGGAGATATATATCCCACATAACCCCTTTTTAACGGTAAACGAACCAACAACGAGAGAGGCAAGTCAAGCTAAGGTTGGGGTAAGAGTGTTCATTGTTTATACCAATCATTTCTTTTTCTTCTTCTTTTTCTTTCCTTCTATTTCCTACGCTCAGGTTCTGTTGGCCTTTCATCTGAGATTTACCAGGTGACCCCAACCCCCCGACCGTCTGAACTTCATATCTTCCTGCTGACTTTACCCTTCAACTTAGCTCAAGGTAGAAATGATCAAGAGACGATCCAGAGATGTGACCTTTTCGCCTGGGCAAGGGGAAGCAGTGCGACTGGTCATGTAGCGAGTATGCAAAATGAAGTATAGCAGTCATAAGATCKACTGGTCAGCAACATACATGTACTTAGGTAGTTATACAATATAATAATTTCGAAATAGAATGCGTACAGTGAATATGCGGTGACGGAAATGTTTTAGGATTCGGAATAAAGCGAAAACAACAGGATGTCGCTGTGAAGATAATGAAATATACTACGTACTATCATGAACAAGTCTATAATATTCCCCCTAAGAGTGTTAAAAGTCACAAAAACTAGAAAATCAGAACATCTGATCTCTTTTTCTGTTAACTAAACGTGTTGGCCAATAATAGTCAGCTCATGGCCCACGACGCGGGGGGCATTTAGGGCCTATTGATCGACAGAGAAACAGACCGCGCAGAATTGTGACCTGCAGCATGTGCGATGAAAGGAGTTTCTGAGAGGTTCAAACCAAAGGAAATAATGAAATGAAAAAAGTTATAAACTCGTAGACTCGCTCAAGTCATGTCCAGCTGTAGTCCAGCTTTCTATTTTCATCAATATGGCGCGCTCTCTACTCCTCGTTGCCCTAAGTCTGGGTGCCGCGGCGATGCCCGCTGCGTCGGGTATGAGCAACATCAAAAATATTGTGGTCTTGGTCCAGGAGAATTTGTCCTTTGACCACTTCGCTGGCGGTCTTGACTATGATTCTAGCATTGATGGCCCGCAGAATCCTCAATACTGTAATCCTGCGAATGTTTCCTCCCCCTCTCAGCAGGTCTGCGCCAACCCCAATGCAAAGAACATCGCATCGGACGACCCCAATCACAGCATCGCCGGTGGTAACATGCAGGTGTTTGGAACCTACCACCCCCTTGCAGGAGCCAAGTCCTCCATGGAGGGATTCATCAGTGAGCAGCGTGCCTCGTACCCAAAGGATGACCTAGACCGGGCAGCCGAGGCGATCAATTATTTCACCCCAGAACATATCCCCGTCTTCGACACCATCGCTCAGAACTTTGTCTTGTTCGATCGGTGGTTTGCTGCTGTCCCCGGTCCTACCAACCCCAACCGTGCCTACTTGACCTCTGGCACTTCGCATGGCCATGGCCACAATGACGATGACTTCCTCAACTCTGCGCTGCCACAAAAGTCCATTTTCGAGCAGCTATCAGAGAAGGGAATCACTTGGAAGAACTACGAGAACTCGACCCAGTCAAAACCTTCATTTTTACCCGATGCTATGTTCTATGAGTGGACTGCGGAGAATGGCAAAGAGAACGTCGTTCCGATTTCCCAGTTCTATAGTGATGCCAAAGCTGGGGCGCTGCCACAATTCACTTGGATCAACCCCGAGTGCTGCTCCTACATGTCAATGCATCCTCCGTCCCCAATCAATATGGGCGAGAACTTTGTCAAGAGCATATATGAGGCTGTACGCAACTCGCCGCAGTGGAATGAGACCCTCTTCATTCTGACCTGGGATGAACATGGTGGCTTCGCTGATCACGTTTCGCCCCCAACTGATGTTCCTGCTGGCGACAGTCTGACCTATACGGAGACCGCTCGGGACGGTGAGCCATACACTTTCCACTTTGATCGCCTGGGAATTCGGGTTCCTACAGTGTTGATCTCCCCCTGGGTTTCCAAGGGCCTGGTCCAGCATAAGCCTAGCGATGGGAATGAGTTCACGCATACTTCTATCCTCAAATTTGTTTCTGAGCTCTGGGGATTAGATAGTCTATCCCCGCGCGTGGACTGGTCACCTTCCTTCGGCAGCCTGGTCACGAACAGCTTCCGAAGTGACACTCCCGAGAAGTTGCCGGACGCGGCGGACTTTTAGATCCCAACCCTCTTGAATAGGCGCAGTCCGGAACTCCTGGCTCAATTGGATTCAATGATAATGATAATGAAATATATAATACCCACACTTGGTCAAGAATATATTGCAGAAATGATGCATCTAAATCTTTGAGCCACAACCTAGGAAGATATTTCAGGACACTCTTTAACATAGAGTAACTTATAAGTTATACTATACGGATATCGGGCTGAGAGCCGGACTTCCCGGGGCCACCCGTGCTCCCGGCACCTTCCCGGAATCACCCGATTACATAAACCTGAGACCCATGGACCTCCCCAGGTGGCACACCTGGGCAGGTCCATAACCTCTTAAATCGTCTATAAAATGTGAATATGATCAGTCATAGGTATAAAAGACGGACACAGAGCGTTTATGAACATAAAAAACATGTCTGAACTGGTTTCCCGAATCAAGAAAGGATCGAGACTAAACGCACGATGACCCTAACCTCAGGTTATAATAAGATCCGGTTTGTCAAGGATTGGCAAACGCGAACTTCCTTGAATATGATAAGAGTGGATTTCCAACACATAACGCCAGGAGATCACCCCGTCTAGCTTGATGGATAAACTTGGGTTAACTCCGTTGGCTGGAATGTTGCTTAACCTCTCCGCACAGCGTTTGAAGTGGTATGACACTGTATATTGCCTATTGTCCCATTCACTGACCGTATCTTACCAAAGATATGCTATTCTGACATTTATATCACTCGGTAGCATCGAATGAGCTTGATGCATGCATAGACTGCTAAATTGCGTCCATACATGTCACCGTCTATAGGTGTGAGCATCTATCCTGATTGGATTTGCCCAGCCACGGCGCTTCATCCATCAGGGGGAAAGGTGACTCTCCTGTGGTTCTTATCTCTGCCAATGACGGCGAGTCGGATACCTGTTATCGACATG
The DNA here is from genome assembly GCA_002916455.1 of Penicillium sp. CF05. Lineage (NCBI taxonomy): Eukaryota > Fungi > Ascomycota > Eurotiomycetes > Eurotiales > Aspergillaceae > Penicillium > Penicillium sp. CF05. The sequence continues at coordinate 2,376 of PKQL01000093.1, read as the reverse complement.
GAATTCTCCGAGCCCACCAGCTCTGCTATGCAGTTTGCCCGATCAACATTCCATTTCCCGTTTTATCTGCAGAGCGGGGCGGTTCGTGCACCCACACAGCGAGTCAAACCTAGAGGCCATTGTCATTTCTCTCGGATTATTTCCGGGGCAGATCCTGCACCTGATCGGCGACCTCGACTTGCAGCAAATCGCAACGCTCTTCCTAATATGTTGACAGCCAGTGAAGAACGACAGAGAAGAAACTCCTGGTTGACGGTATGTCTAGCATCAAGTGAGAGCCTAGAAAACCGAGGAATCACAGCAGGACGATTTGTTTGGGCGTGACTTATCAAACTGACCATCCATATCAGCCATCTAGGGGTTCAACATCACATTGCTGGGACCCCAGTCTACCTGGATTCCAGGTATGTGCTTTTGCCCTACCTTACTGGCACGCCGATTGGGTGGATCCTTGCCTTGTCAAGGAGATTTATTTCGTCATGCGCCTAGCTTCCATTAGCTTATTTCCTTTTCCCAGGCCAATCCTGGCTTTCTGTTTCAAACGACCGCATTGAACATAAACCCTTTTCAAAGGAGGGTCTCCCCGTGGCATCCGCACGCAAACCCATTGTACTTCCATATACCCATTACACCTGTGGTCAGAGTCGTGAGGTATTTCGCACTATGGAGCCTAAGGAGTATCCTCCCAGTTTCAACAGCCGCAGTACATCCTTCGTACCTTTTGACCAAGAGTCCGACAGCAGAATTATTCTAGACCATGAGAAGTTGCCGCCGGTTGATGGGGGCGTTCAAGCATGGTTGTTCCTTATGGCTTCTGCAATGCTCGAAGCTCTAGTTTGGGGTACGTGGTCATTTGTTCTCTAGTCAAAGATGGATTTTTGTTGAACCTAACATGCGAGCAGGTTATGCCTTCGCCTTCGGTATATTTCAAGACTATTATAGTACACACCAGCCCTTTGAAGGTTCCGAAAACATTGCAGTTATTGGTACTTGTGCGATGGTCAGTCAAAGAAATCCAAGGTCGCCGTTCTCTCGCTAACACAACATGCAGGGTCTCGCATACCTGATTGCCCCGCTGGCAATCATTTTGATGATTTTAGTGCCTAAAATTGCTCGCTGGGTGTCTACTATAGGAGTTGTTATCATGTGCTTGTCTTTGGCACTGAGTTCCTTTTCCACCAACGTCATGCATCTTATTTTGTCGCAAGGAATTGGCTTTGGAATTGGCGGATGTTTTGCCTACACCCCCACCATCCTATTCATGTCGGAGTGGTTCGATAAACGGAAAGGGCTTGCTTTTGGTATTGTCTGGGTGAGTTATAAAGAATACTCTGCACTCCGAACTCCTTACGACAAGTCAAACTGATATCTATCAATTAGGGGGGATCTGGTGTGTCCGGGATAGTCTTCCCACTTGCCATCCAGTGGCTTTTGAACCAGTATGGTATTGAAGCCACGCTTCAAATATCATCAGTGGCATTGTTCATTCTTGCTGTGCCTTTTCTCTACTTTCATCGCCCGAGGCTGCATACGACAGAAATTGCGTATCACCGCCTGAATTTTCGTTTCTTGTACAACAAAGTCTTCATAATTTACCAGCTTGGCAACACTCTGGAAGCAATCGGATTCTTCCTGCCGACAATTTACCTTCCGACATATGCGCGGAGCCTAGGCGCGAGCGACTACATGGCGTCTCTTACAGTAATCCTCGTCAATTTGTTCACGGTGTTTGGATCTGTCATCATGGGATTCCTTTCCGACCGATATCACATCACTACCTGCATCTTGATGTCGACTGTCGGTACCGTTATCGCGGTCTTCTTTATCTGGGGATTCGCTGTGACTATTCCCCCTTTATATGTCTTTTGTATTGCCTATGGTCTCCTCGCGGGTGGGTTCTCCTCTACATGGGCGGGGGTCTCCCACGAGGTCCAGAAGGCCAATCCATTGGCAGATGAGACTGTCATTTTCCCATTCATGGAAACAGGGCGCGGAATAGGCAATGTGGCAAGTGGACCCCTAAGTGAGGCTCTACTCAAGGCAGACAACTGGCGAGGCCATGCGTTGGGTGCATATGGAACTGGATACGGGACACTTGTCGTGTGCACCGGCGCAACTGCATTGATTGGTGGCTTCTCCGTGGTGGCCCGGTATTTAAAGTGGATATAAAAACTGCGGCAACATACAACCATGCCCTGTGAGCCGATCATGTTGTGATTAAGGGATGTTCCATGAAAACTGGGGACATCTGTCTTAAATGATCATCCAAAAGAGCGTAAAAGGATAACAAATGCATGATTTCGAGTATGGCTTGATATATGAACAAAAAAAAAAAAAAAAAAGAAAAAACAAAATGATGTTACAAAAGGGTACTGT